>PISX010001813.1:0-180087 GCA_004024625.1 Mellivora capensis | reverse complement strand
TTTTTTTTTTTTTTTGACATTCGGAATTGCTCCTTCTCCTCTAGTGTTTTTCTGACTCTTCACAGAGCTTGGTCTTATTTACAGAGACCAGCTAAGAATAAATATTTGTGCAAATAATTTTTAAAGGTGTGATGTGTGTTGCTGAGATAAAAGTGGTTATCGATTAAATTCTTCACTATAATCATCTTTATCTAGTGCTGTCAGCTGCTTTCATATCGACTCAGAATACCACATGGTATAGGGAAAAATAAACACACACAAAGACACATACAAACTTACTCTTGGACCTCAGATAACACTGCCACAAGAAAGTGCATATTAAGTCCATATTTGAACTTTAAATTCTTACAACTTCTTGAATCTTCACATCTTTCCATAATATTTAAGATACTGAACTACACTGACCTTAGAATGTATGGTGTTCATTAATGGTCATTTATAAAGGATTCATTATACATAACAGCAATTTTAGAAAACAAAGTTTACTCGTTAATCATTAATAGCAGAAGTAAGCATCATTACCAAGAAGGAATGCACTTGTAGGAAATTCCTACAGTTGTTGGAAGTGGACTCAGAGGATATGACCAGATTGCTATTGATGCAAGAGATTGCCATTTGGATCAAAATGGAAAAGTAACCTCGGACTTTGCCCTCTGGTTACTGTAAGGTCACATCTGAAGGTTTGGTTTAATCTAGAAACTAGTGTCCCTGCTTATGAATGGACTAGAATTGGTACACATTTTTACTTCTAGCCTAAGAATGTATATAACCTTCCTCCAGAACCAAAGCAGTATTCCAGTGTTTTTTCTAAATTATTTACCTGGGTTTCCATAATAACCATACTTCTTACATTCCACTCAGATTATCTGGTATGTCATTCACTCATTCAGTATTCACCCATCAAACATTTTTGAGGCTATGATATGCAAGAAGTAGGCTGAGGAAATGTAGAATTATATAAAATATGGTCATTACTTTCAAGAAGCTCAAGAAGTAGTGAGGAAGACAAACCGGTAAACAAGGTGCATAGATCATTGTGGGTTTTTTTAATTTAATTTTATTTTTTTCAGTGTTCCAAGATTCATTGTTTATGCACCACACCCAGGGCTCCATGCAGTATGTGCCCTCCTTAATACCCACCACCAGGCTAACCGAACCCCCCACCTCTCTCCCCTCCAAAACCCTCAGGTTGTTTCTCAGAGTCCACAGTCTCTCATGGTTCATCTCCCCTTCTGTTTTCCCCCAATTCAGTTTTCCTTTACGTCTCCTATTGTCCTCCATGTTATTCCTTATGCTCCACAAGTAAGTGAAACCATATGATAATTGACTCTCTCTCCTTGACTTATTTCACTCAGCATAACCTCCTCCAGTCCCATCCATGTTGATACAAAAGTTGGGTATTCAACCTTTCTGATGGAGGCATAACATTCCATTGTATATATGGACCATATCTTCTTTATACATTTGTCTGTTGAAGGGCATCTTGGCTCTTCATAGTAGCAATGGCCACAATCGCCAAACTGTGGAAAGAGCCAAGATCATTGTGTTTTAAAATAATACTGTGTTACTTAACACACAAAATCTCAATAACACAGAACTTTATCATTCACTCACAGATGGGTTGGCCAGGATTCTCCTGACTTAGGCTGGGTATTGATGAGACTGGCCCCAAACTGTATAGGTATCCATGTCTTTTCCATTATGTCTCTTACCTGCCTTACACTTATGGCTCCCCAAGGCATGTCCTCAAAACAAAAAACAGGAGGAAAAGCAAGCAAGCCCAAACTTGCAGCACAAATAAAGCCTCTGTGTGTGTCATGTCCACTGATATTCCATTGGCCAAAGCAAATCCTATGGCCAAACCCGAAGTCAGGAGGCCGGCAGGACACGCTACATGGGAGGCCATGACATAAGTTGGAACTTATGATCTAATATGGAGAGGAAATGAAGAATTGAGAAAAAAATGATCCAGTCTACCATCTGAGGTGTAATAAATAAGTGCATGCTAAAATAAAAATAAAAGGAAAATGCTGTGCATACATATGATCAGTTCAAATTAGAACAGCCTACCTTCTTTTTTAAAATTATTTTTTACTCCCCCAAACAGGCTTTTTCAATCAAGCAAGTCTGAATTCTTAATACCCATCAGTAGTTAAAGCTAATACTTGCAGAACTATACTCAAATAGAAAATGACCAGTTAATGACAAAAAAATGGCAACAGTAACAATAAACGTCTCCCTATTTTAAGGATCTTTTCCCCAATTTTTCAAAAATGACCTGGGGTAAATCATATTCACTCTTATATACATTCTTTGTAATCAGTAATGAAAAGTTTTCCAAGTTTATTTTTTTGTCCATAGAATAACCCTGAGCAAAACTAACTTTTGCATGGGGAAAGAACTTACATATACCTGTGTTTGAACTTCTGAAATGCCATCCACATACTCTAATATTTCCAAAAATGAGTTCCAGGATATTCTACTACTATTACTACTACTAAATGCCCTCTGAATGAGATTATCAGTAGGTTGAATTTAATACTTTAGAACACTGTTATTGGTTGAATTGTCCCCTCCCCAAAAAATGATATATTGGAGTTCTAGCCCTCAGGGCTTCAGAATGTGACCTTATTGGGAATAAGGTCTTTATAAAGATAACCAGGTTTAAACAAGGTCATTAGAATGAATGCTAATTCAATATGACCTATAATATATCCTTATAAAAAGGGGAAATTTGGACACAGAGGAAAGATGATTTGAAGACACACAGCAGGAAGATGACATGTGACTCCAGTGATGCATCTACAAGCCAAGGAAGACTGAAGATTGCCAGAAAACACCAGGAGCTAGACAAAGCTAGATGGATTCTCCCCCTAGAGCTTTCCAAGAGGTCATGGCCTTACCAAGACCTCAATTTCCAATTTTTAACCTCTAGAACTATGAGATATTAAATTTGCATTGTTTTAAGCCACCGCTTAGTGGTACTTTGTTATAGCAGCTCTAGGAAACTAAGACTAACTCTGTATAATGGTCACAACATACATTAGTAGAGTAAGGTTATTGAGGTGTCCTACAGTAAAGACCTTGTTTAAGTTAGTATTATGGAACATTTTCCAAACTCAGTTTTCTATGTTGTCTCTTTCTACACATAACACTTACTCATATCCTGTGGAACTTACCTTCCATGAAGCACCTCTGGAAATGCCAGTATAGCCAAAGAGGTGATCATCTATAGGGAAAATTGAAAGGTGAAGGTGATGGGAATAGCTATCCCATCAAGAATCAGATAACGTTCATGAATGCAACACAGAGTCTTGAATAGGCTACACTCTTTGCCTAGCCTTGTGTTGCATTGCTTTAATTTCATTGTCTGATGGATATTGACACTACATATAATTAACAAACCTGGTTAAAACTATCACTTTCCCCATTTGGTGGTCTTCAACATGCACTATAATGGAATAAAGGTCAATACCATATATATTTCTGCCTCTTTTTACAATAAGTGCTTCAGGGAAGTCAAAAATGCTTTAAGTACTTACCACATTGCCAAATCAAAATGATCCATTTGTCAGACTGTAATCATGTCATTGCAAAGTGAGATACATCCTGAAGGAACTATCTTGAAACACCAAAGGACCTGTTCTCTTTCCTTTGCCCTGGAAAAAGTCCTTGTACAAACACAGTGAGAACAAAGAGGCATATTTCAAAAGCATTTGGAGTCATGTGAAAGTAAAAGCTTTTGAGGGGAGAATATTGAACCCAGAATTACTGGTATCCCCCAGCCCAAGACAAAAAGAAAAGAGAGACTTTGCAAGTAAGTTTTCTGGAGAGTAAGAAGTAAATGCCTTGCCCTTCCCCTTTCCATGGGAGTTTGGGTTCACAGAGAGACATATTTAAATCTCCTCATATAAACTGGTGATTTCTTCAAAAGCAAATACTAGAATTTGATTCTCCATATTGGGTTGGATGATAAGCATGGGAAGAAGAGTGGGGAGATGTCAGGAGTGCCAGAGAGGTGTAAGAAGACAAAGAGAGCCTCAACTGTCTCAAAATAACAATGTGGCCTAGAAGACGTGCCCAAGTATCTATGTGCCCACCTTGGACTCCAGACACTATCTGGGAGCAGAAGTTGATACATCCAGAAAAGAAGATATATAACTTCACAGGAAAGTGGATACATACAAACCAGATAAGAGAACTCCCATTTCCTCTGTTGACTCATATGATTATATCAATTCAGCCTAAGATGAAAAGGGGAAGAAGATCCGAAATTGAACTTGATCACAGATTGGGTTAAATAAGACTTCCTTTGACAGAAAACAAACACAAACATACAAAAAAGAAAAGAAAACCTTAAATGAATTCAATATATAATAATGAAATTTTACTTTTTGACATAGCCAAGTTTTCATGAGCCATTTTTTTTCCTGCCACAGTAAAATAAAGTAGCCTAGAGCATAGAAGTCCAGCATAGAACCTGATCAACAGAAGTTGCCAGACAAAGTGTATCATCAAGTTCTGTTCCACTTCTCAGCTCTGGGGTCATGAGCAAGTGACAGACATTCTCTAAATCTCAGCTTCTGACTCTTGAGGATGATCATGATAGTTTGTATCTCATAGGATTGTTATGAGGATTAAGTAAAGCCCAGCATGGGAACCAAGTAGCACGGTGCCTGGCAAGAAAGTCAGTATGTATCTGGGACACAGGTGAACGTCACCATCACATTCACATTAGGCGTGTGCTGAGCAAGTAAATCCTGAGCCTGTACTCATACCCACAAACAAAAATATCTCTAGGATGCAGGGCCAGATGTCCATATTTTAACAACTTCAGTGAACCTACCATGCACAAACATTTGAAAACTTGGGGTAATAAACTCAATTAGAATTAGCTTTGTAAAATCTACCAGTGATTTTAGGATTTAGTCATTTCAGAATGACCAAATACAACATCCTTGTATTATCTTAATACCTGTTCACATTGTAATGATACAACCCCTTTTTACTTCATATGCGTTATGTGTGGATTTTTTTTTCTTAATCAGCATCATCAGAGATTTATCTATTTGTTAGATTTCTCTTAATTCTGTTTTAAATTGTACTAATTTCTGTTCTCATTCAATATGCTGAGTTGCTTCACGGTTTGGAGTTTAATTGTAGGTTCTTTTTCTTTTTTCTTTTTATTTTTAAAGATTTTATTTATTTATTTGACAGACAGAGATCACAAGTAGGAGGAGAGGCAGGCAGAGAGAGAGGAAGGGAAGCAGGTTCCCCGCTGAGCAGAGAGCCCGATGCAGGGCTCGATCCCAGGACCCTGGGATCATGACCTGAGCTGAAAGCAGAGGCTTTAACCCACTGAGCCACCCAGGCGCCCCTGTAGGTTCTTTTTCAAATCCCTTGAAATGGATGGTCATTAATTTTCAGCTTTTCATTTTTCTAATATATTTTATAAAGCTCTACATTTTTCTTTGAGCACAGTTTAAAATTCCAGTAGCAACAGTATCTTTCCCAGTGCTCAGGTTATAACAAATGTTAAAATTTGAGGGGAAAGTGTTGTGGCAAATGTTTTTAACATCACACTACTCAAGTATCAATTTAAGGTGGGTGTGACTTTCAAATAGACCAACATTTCTTTTATAAAGCGCTGTAAGCAGACTACAAAGAAGTAATTTGTACTTCATCAGAATTTAAAACTTTGCTTGTCCAAAAAGCACTATCAAAAAATTTAAAAAAGGAAATAAAAAATAAAAATGGAAAGCCACGAACAGGGAAGAAATTAGTGATGTGGTAAAGCTGGATGTTCCTAGCTCACAAGAACCTAGAACAGGCAAACATAAGAGACAATGTTAGAAATCAGATCAGCGGTTGCTTCTGGGGCGTGGGCAGCTGGAGAATAGCATAAGGGAATTTTCTGGGGAGCAGAAAAGTTGTGTATCTTAATGTGCTTTTGTCAAGACTGAAAGAACATTATAATTAACACATGAACATTTCGTTATGTTTCAGAATAGTTCAGTATACCAGTTAAGGTAAAAAATAAAATGCTAAGACTGCTGTGAAAAGTGTAGGAGAATATTATGTTTCTTTCAATAACATAGGACTTACTAGAAAAATTAAAGAAAACTATTTTCCACTCTCTGGACTTACATAAATATTGTAAACAAAATTAATAAAATTCTGAGATGAAGTCTTTCCAATAAACATGGTAGGAACAATTTCTAGTATATAGAGTTCTCACAGTCAATTCAAGTAACAGTAAACTCAGTTTTTAAAAAATTCTGACAAAGGACATTTATATAAATGAATATATAAAATAGATATTTTAATTGGAATATATGTTGGTAAGGAACTTCTGGAAATCAATTTGGCATTATCTGATTCGTAAAAGAGTTTATGGCATTTAATCTAATGATTCAGATTTTAGTGCCCATCATAAATTAATAATTAAGGATGTTAAAGTGATCCAAAACTTTATATAAGTTTATACTTTATGTAAGTATACTTATATAAAGTTTATAAAGTTTATACTTTATAAAAGTTTATAAAGTTTATATAAGTATACTTATATAAAGTATGTATAATATATATTATATTATATATATATTTTATATATATATAATATATATATAATATATAATTATATAATATATGTAATATATAAAGTGTATAAGTATACTTATATAAAGTATATTTATATAAAGTACATACTTTATATAAGAATAAAGTAAACCCTATGACTGAATATGAAATGACTGAATTATTTTGCAAATTGAGCTAAAATTGATTATTTTACTGAAGCTTAATTTATGTTAGACAAAAGTTGGCTTAACTTTAATATTCAAGTAGATAATTATTAAATAAAATATGGCATAGCTATACAGTAGAATATTATGTATTTGTTAAAAATTATACCCCCAAGGAATATTTAACAGCATCTGAAAATTCTTACATAACAATGAGTACAATATAGATGGTTCAGTACTTTGTATTTAGTTTAATCACCACTGTATGTGAATATATTTGCATTATTAAGACACACTGTTACTTTAATGGATTTGATCTCTGTAAGGTATAATAGCAGTTGAGTTTATTTTATGTTTCAAAATTATTTTATTTACTAGAGTGAACATGATTTACTTGGAAATGCAGATAAAATTCAGTCAACAGTCTTTTTTTATTGTTAAAAGAAAGAAAAAGAAAATTAATAAATGGCTGGGGGATTAAAAAAATACAGCTTTAAAAAAATCTTTTTTTTAAATTTTTAAGTCCTGTCAATTGATTGAAGAAATGCAGGTGTTCCGATTTACAGTGGCCGTGAACAGATGGCATCTGGCAACTGAATTTACTATTGCCATATTATAATATTATAAATTTTGACAAATTTCAGTACCATGGTAGAAATGAATTCCTGAAGGCTTCCACACATTTTGATGAGTATAAATCATGCTTTGTTTCACTTCTGGTATAACTGCAATAAACAGATATCAGGATGTGTCTACATGTGCAAATGTCTGCTTCCTCGTGTGACCCCATTTCTAAAGCTGCTGAAATCGAAGGCTGACCCCTGCAATATCCTAATATTAGGGAAATTTAGAGATAAGAATATAAAGTTCAGAATGATCTTGAAACATCTCATTATTTTCTAAGTAATACTGGTTCTGTTTAATTCTTTAGTACTTCATATAACTTAAGAACAAGGCAGATTGTATCAAAAAATGGGGTGAACCTAGAATCCAAACTGGGGTAAATACTCAATAATAAATTCCATATGCCACAGTCTATGGTCAGTTTCTCAAATACCAGATCCTGTGGATTTATTCATTACTGCTTTATTTGAGACCAATGGCTATGATCCTGGGACTAAATAATATTTAGTGAACTATTTAGTAATTCAATGTTAATATTAAAATTTTATGTTTTGAACTGATATGTAATAACTGTTAAAAAAGAGCAGAGAATGGGACTTTCTTGCTCTCTCAAAAATGTACGGCAGCCCCAGAGCAGGGATGATGGATTAAAAGCATCATGAAATTCTAGAGATCAGGCTGGACAAGTAATTGAAGAAGAGTCTTTGAAGGTCTTTCATAGGAGAAGGGCAGGAAGGAGGGACACATGCCCTCGCAAGCATGATGAAAAAAGAGAGTCAAGAGAACTACTCACAGAGTTTGGATTGTCTGCCACATTGGGAGAAGGACCCCTCATCCTGCCCCTGCTGATGGAGCCATGCCCAGGCTGGTAGACCACAGCAGTGTGCAAGAGAGTTCAGGGGACAGCTGGAGTTTGGAGGGGCGGTGGTTTCTGTTTCCACTGTGATAAATCTGAGGGCAGGATGCAAGATACAGGCTATAGCTAACTATTCATGATAGACAACTAAGAAGATAAAGATCACCAACTAGATGAGATACATTTCCACAATTGGTGAGACAACCAAGTTTAGAGCTTTTAATGAACCAGCTGCAGTAATAAATTTCAATTTAAACAAATGTTTTCCGTAAATAGTAACTTTCCTGATCACATGACACTTAGGGGAAAAAGGAGCAGAATTCTCTTGCCATACGAAAAATCTCATTTAAATGTCTAAAGTTATTTTGTAAATAAATAAATAAATGAAGTTCTTTTGAACAGTAAGTTGTATATACAGTGAGTTTTACTTTATGGAATCACTGGTTGATAGAAACCACTAAGTGAAATGCAAATTATAAATAAATTGGCCAATTATTGATAGCTGTTACTAATCATTACAAAACCAAATTTTATACATGTAATTATTTTATATGCATATTATATGTAATTATTAATTTTAAGTTATTTAATTTAATAATACCTACAGATTTTCATTAATGAACTTCAATGATTGTTTAGGCTTGTACTTTCTGGAAGACTCCGGAATCAAAATTCAGAACATGAGGGAGGTCGCCAATGAGCTAAAGAATGCCTTTATTTTAATGGGGCTTCTCCTTTTGAGCTACACTTGGATTTTTTTAATTTATTTGTTTATTTATATTATTACATTCAGTTAGCCACTGTACAGTACATCATTAGGTTTTGATGTAGTGTTCAGTGATACACTTGGATTTTAAAAGGAAGAGAAAGAAAAAGTGTAGGAGCTCACACCCAGTTACCTAAGTTAACTATAAAATTAAACCTACTATTTAATTTATAACCTCTCCCCATGGAACATCTGATGGGTTTTAATATTTGTGGATATCTTGGTTTCCAAATATTTAGACATAATACTTAGTTCCATGTTCCATCTTTTTTTTTTTTTGACCCAGCCTTCAAGTACATAGCTTCTGAACCAGCTGGAGAAGTAGAATGGGTAGAGGGAATATGAGTATTCCGCAATCAGCTGATGATTAAAATTTACCAGAAGCCTTCTTTGAAAAAAAGGAATGAATAGGCATCCAGTCCACATTTCCCAAATTTATCCTAAGTAACTAAGATACAAAAGATGCATTTTATGTTCACATAGTCACAATGCACTGAGTGTTCACTATGTGGTAGATGCACAAAATTATTTAATACATAAATTCCAAAAGCCTGCATTTTAAAAAAGACTCTAATTAATTATAAGAGAGCAAATGTACTTGTTTCTAGTTTGACTCTTTCTTTAAAACCAGTTTTCCATCTGCACTGGTACAAGATGGAAGTTATTAAGAATCTGGCCGAAGAGCTCACCATCCAATGTGTTCTGCTTATTGATTTCTACTCGCTCGATAATGTTTTGTTTCATGTTAGAAACTGTATCTCTGATCCTCCCTGCAACAGCTCCATGCTCCACTTGTCTCCACCTGTCAAGCTCAAGCCAATAGCTATATTTGGATTGTTCCTACCCCAAACCAGATCTATTTAAAACCTCACTGGCTGAGAAAGGAGGGTTTGGTCCTTCTCAGGGCTGATGACCCATTCAGTCTCCACACATCACCGGGGGTCTCACTCTGCCTTTTCCAAGACATTTCTTCTGAGGGTAGCCACCCTTTCTTGCCAGACCTTGTCCAGCCCAATTTGACCAAACTCTGTTTTGTGGTCACCTTGAAACCGTTCTTGTGATTGCCACCTTAACTCTGGTCCTGGGCCTTCTGCACGGTCTATTCCTTTGGACCTCCTCATCTAACCATAAAGTAGAAGTGGCCTTACAAACACAACCGCAGAGTCCATAATAGTAAGCATCTTTGTTGGACATGACAATTAGTTTTGCAAATATTTCACCTTGCTGTTGTTTTTAGCCACTTAAAGTTATGCTTTCATGAGTACTTTATAGTTTTCTGAGTACAGATTCTTTGCCTCTTTGGTTAGGTTTATTCCTAGGTATCTTATGGTTTTGGGTGCATATAATAAATATTTTTAAGATTTTATTTTTTAAGAGACAGCACAAGCAAAGAGAAGGGAAGGGGCAGAGGGAGACGGACAAGCAGACCCACACTGAGTGTGGACCCTAACATGGGGCTCAATCTCAGGACCCCAATATCATGACCTAAGCCAAAGTCAGAAGCTTAACTAACTGAACCATCCGGTGCCCCTTATTATCATTATTTAAACAGCTAGTTTCTGTGCTTGCTTTGGCAGTGTATGTATGAAACAACATTACTTTATTCGAGTAAAGATTAAGGGACAGTTTTGAATTAAATGTGCTGGCTTGTTCTACTACTTTCTTATTTAAAAGCCTACCTTTGCTTTTTACTGCTGAGAGAGTTAATGTGCATCAAAGTTACCTGGAGATCTTGTTTAAGCCCAGATTTCTGGGTCATCTTCCACCTTTATTGTTTCTGATCCAGTAGGTCTGGCTGGGGCTGGACAATTCACATTTCTACTTGTTCCCAGAGGTTGTTGATGCTACCTCACTGGGGACCACACTTTGAGAACTGCTGGTTTGCAAAGCTCATTTTAGAGTATTGCCAAGGAATTAGTGGCATTAGAGGAACTATGAGGGATGTTTTTGAAAGTGATGCAATGTTCTAATAGAACAGACTAGCACATTTAATTCAATAAGAGATGTAGACAGTGGTTAAAACACCTGCTTCATACAAGTATTTCACAAAGTTAAACATTTTAAAAAGTCATTTCGGGGCAGCAATTTTTAACTATTCCATATTGAAATGGTCTTTCTAGTGGAAACCATAACAAATTTTAATGAAGCAACATATTATTAAGGGCATAAAATACTTTATTCATAGCAAATGCAGAAACATTTTTTTTTGTGACAGTGAAATCAAAGAATAATTTACTTGATAACTTGAGCTGCCTTCATCCTCTGCTGGATTAAATTTGTCTACTTTTTAATTGAATCTCAAATCCTCGGAAATTAGCCATTAGGATAAGATGACTTTTGAAAACTTAAAAATTGAAAATAAAATTTCTTTGAATAATTCCTTTTATAGGATGGGAGAAATAGTATCAAAAGGAAGGTTGGAACATTCCAAACCATAGCAAGAAGGGGATAATGTGAGTTACTAGGTAATACTAGGAAAGTAGAAGGTAGCAAGAAGAATTGGAAGATAGTATTTCACCTGCTTTACATAGCCTACAGCTGGCCCTTGGAAGGACTCCCTCAGAGCAGATTATCCAATTTCTTTGTATTTGTAAATGCACTTCACTGATTTTGACATTAAGAGCCCTACATCATGTGAATCTTATTAAATCCAATCCATTATTTTTCTGTTTTTCAGTTCTGTTTCCCCAGTTTCCATGGTGATGATTGTACTCTTTCTCTGTTTACTTTTTCTAGGTTTTATCTTCTAACGTTAGAGCACACAGACATTTCAGTGAAAAGGCAATGGTTCTTTTGAGTCCCCTGTAATAGCCCCTAGGTTATAGGTAATTTACCATGTGTCATCCATCTGGAGGACAGGGTCTTCGATGTCAGGGCTATTTTTTTTGCATGTTCTTTTTTTTTTTCCAATATGAAACTATGGGTGTGAATATCAAGAGTTAGTGCAGACTTAACCAACACTAAAATGGCTAATGATGTTTATTTCAATATTTTAGAAGAAATGTTATTTCTTGACATTTTGGCAATGATTTTTGGTTGCTATCTTCAGACTCTGATGGAGAAGAAGGAATTTAGAGGAATGTTTTACGTTCCACTTGTATAAGAAATGTTTTACCTGTGCACAATAGATGCCGCTGACATATGTTTGCTTTCAAGAAAAAGGGTCTTGGCGAAAAGGGTCTTGACTAAAGAAAAGAAGATTTCTATTCAGGCATTATCTGTATGTGTGAGTCACTCTGTTGGGTCCAACTTTCATTTACACTCTTACGTGAGAACAGGCCCCTTTGATTGGCTACTTGCAATACCATTAGAGTGGGAATTGTGGTGGCAATGTGAGTGAAGTCTTTAATGCAAAGTATTGAGATTTTACTTGATTGAACACAAGAATTTTAAGACTTATAGAATATATATATACTTTTTATTGCAGATAATTCATGGGGCAATGATCTTTCTTCATTTCTTCAGCTATATAACTTATCTTGTTTTCCTTTCTGTAGGAAATGAATGTGCAATCCATATACATATTAGTTTTATGGGTCAATGATCTAAGTAAAAAATTGAATCACTAGATTATTTTGGTCAAAAATATATAGATACTTGAATATGAATATAAATACTGTCTCTGTGGTTACTGTATTTCAAGCTATCGTGCTTAAATTCAATTTAACCCATTTAGAATCTGAATTTTTTTGGCACCAGCAAAGCATTACTCTGCAAAGTACCTGCCACAGAAAAGATTCTTTCTATTATACAGACAATTCCAGCTTAATTCCAGCAAACATTCAGTGTTTAAGATTGTGGCATTATGATGGATGATGGCACATTCCTAAACATACCAATCCTTTTTCAACTGCAGCTGCACACTTATGCCTCTCAAAATCATTAATTCAACAGCACTGCCTTTCAAACATGATTCACAATTAAATTCAAACTTACAAAGATGTATCTGGCAGTAATTCTTAAACTTTTTGTTATTGTGACTTTTCTTTAATAATTGCCCAATTCTTGTGGTGTATATTTTCATGGGGTATACTTATTTCATTCATATAGTTAACCAATGTTCATTAATTATTTACTATAAACCAGGAATACAGTGCTAGGAATTAAAAATATTTTATAGGACACTTTATAGGTCATACCAAGTTCTTTGCTTCCTGGAAATTATGAACTAAACTTATTGTTTATAAAGTGCATCTAATCCATTTAAATGGAAATCAAAGGCTGCAAAATTTTGCAGTAGACTTTGAGATACACAAAAAATTATAAAGCAAGGTTTAGAATCATCGTCTAATAATTGGAATTTTAGCTCTAGAATCTCCAAGAATGAAAATGGCTAATTATATATTTTTATTTTGCTTACCTAAAGAATATCTGAAGTCCCAAGGAAAGAAATAATGAATACTAGCAATTATCATATGCTGAATTTGACTGTCGACACAGTGTATTTTGAGAGTCAGTCTAAGTGTACATTAAATACTTCACAACACGAAGGTAAAATTGAGTAAATTCCTGATTAAATTAAATAAGACATTCCTTGCAGGAGTTAGGTATATGATATACATTTAAGATTGTGTGAAGAAGCAGACTGTAAGCCTCATTTGGGCAGAGACCTTGCTTAGCTTTTTTCCTTATATTTCCATTGTACAGTTTAACCATTTCCTCCTTATCATAGAAAATACATGCAACACAAAATGTAGAATGAGTGAGTGAATGAACTAATGAGTAAGGACATTTTAATTAGCTCATTTTCTCAGGGTAGTGTTTTGCATTGCATATCAGTATTCCCGAGGGACTTGGTAATGCTTTCTAAAGGCTGTAGGTAGGTATATAAATTAAGACAGTGCTACTATCAAGAGTCAGATCTCTTTTCACTTAATTTGCTCCATGCCTTTTTTCTTTGCAGAGAGATTCAATGTGTATCTTATGCCTACGCCAAATCTGGATATTTATGGTGAATGCACAATGCAGATCACTCATGAGAATATCTATCTCTGGGATATCCACAACGCCAAGGTCAAACTGGTGATGTGGCCTCTCAGCTCCCTGAGGAGATATGGACGGGACTCAACGTGGTTTACCTTTGAATCAGGAAGGTAAGCTCCAAGTGCTACAACCAACTGCAGGAGGTGGGTGACAAATAGACACCTAAAGGACAGGTTCTGTCCACTAGTGCCCAAGGAGGACCACTGTTTTTGGAAGGGGTAGAAATCACCAAATACATAATTTCTTCATATTTTTGTCGATAATATGAATAAAATGTATCAATTTTATGACAGCTTAATTATCCTATTCAAAACAGTTCAGTCTTTTACACTGGCCTCACACTAATTTCAGAATAATTTTAACCTTGCAATAAATTTTATGATATTATTACAATACTATATTTTTGGTCTATCCTATAATATTTCAGTGCAGTAGGATTCCTGTGAAATTCAACATGTCCTTACTAGCATTATTTTTGTTAGTTTTTTAATAAGCAAAAAATTTGAAAGGAGTTTTATATTAAATTGTTGATATATTACTTTTTAGGTTTCAGGTATGTAAGTTCAGTATTCATTTATCCAGATTTCTATGTTAATAACATTAAATTAAGTGTAAATGTTAACTCAGAGTGACTGAAGCAATATTGGCAAATCTATAATATATGAAATGCACAACCCAGATTTTAAATAGAGTATGTCAAAGCAAATACATTGGTTTCTTGGTCATAGCATACAGTTGGAATCCATAAATGTCTTAAATGAATGCTTGTTTCATAATCATTATTCACAGACTCAAGTTTAGACATGAGCTTCAACCAGAAAAATGAATGTCTTTGTGCAGTGACCCTTTGTGATGTTGTCACTCATCCAAGACAAGACCTACTTAGATTCGGGGATTCTATATAAGAGATGTTTAATATATCAGTCTTCCCACTGGGAACATGATTTATTCATTCTGAAAATGAATCTGTGACATTATAAGACAAGTATAGTGAAGTTTTGTTGTACTTGATAGCCATTTTAATTTCATAACTTTGTTCTTACAAAACCATTAAATACTTATTCAAGGTCAGGTTCTAATAATATCCATCTAGGTTAGGCCAAGGCCACATATCTTTTAAAATTTTAAGGAGAGGGAAAAAACCTGAGCTGAGCTGAAGTAATTTTACCAGTCTGGACCCTTTTGCCTAGGTAATATTAAACAATATCCCACACTGATTTCTCTGAGAGCCTTCAATTCTATGTCTACTTGGTGGCCATGAGTTCACTCAACTGTCTATTTTAAGTCTGCCTAGATCCTGACAATAATAATAGTAATCACATTCTAGATAATTACTAGGAAATAAAAATTTTCTCAAGAAAATGAGTATTTTTAGGCACATACACTATTTTTAAAATTATATGTTTATGAAAAAGGGATTATAACTTATTCGCTGACCTAAGGTTTATTATACACTTTCTTTTTTTTTACTATTCATAAAAGTTAGTGTATGTTTGAAAAAAGCGATGGTTTATTTTCATTATGTAATAACATTACATCCAGAATTCCCTTCTTTGGATATTTCTTCTAGGTATTCCTATTTGTCTATTTTTTTAATATTCATTATTGACATAGAATTGATATACAATGATTTGACAATTCTGTGCATGACTCAGTGCTCACGGTGATAAATATGTCACCATTTATCATTATACAGTGGTATTACAATATTATTGACTATATTCCCTGAGCTGTACTTTTCACTTCCATGACTCACATATTTTATTTTATAACTGGAAGTTTGTACTTGTTAATTCCCTTCACCTATTTCTCCAATTACCCTACCACCTCCTTTCTGGCAGCCACCAGTTTATTCTCTGTATTTATGCATCTGCTTAGGGGTTTTTTTTGTTCATTTGTTTTGTTTTTTTTATATTCCACATATAAGGGAAGTCATATGGTATTTGTCTTTTTCTGTCTGACTTATGTCACTTAGTGTAATGCCCTCTAGATCCATCCATGTTGCTGCAGATGGTAAGATTTCATTCTTTTTTATGGCTGAATAATATTCCAGTGGTGTGTGTGTGTGTGTGTGTGTACATACACACCACGTTTTCTTTTTCCACTCATCTATCATCTGTGAATGGACCTTTGGGTTGCTTCTACATCTTGGTTATTATAAGTAGTGGTGTATTAAATATAGGAGTGCATGTATCTTTTTGACTTAGTGCTTTTATTTTCTTTGGATTAATACCCAGTGGTGGCATTATTGGATCATATGGTATTTCCATTTTTAATTTTGGGGGAACCTCCAAATGTTACCTGTCTATTCCCTCATTTCAGAAGGCACCTACTCAGGATTTTAAATAACAAGTAAGGTTTTTTTCTTTTCCTTTTCTGGTGGTTATGTAGAATTTTCGCTCCATTTGTACCTGTCACTAGTTTTTCCCAATTTCTTGCTTCTCCAAAGTCTTTAAGGGGAACATACTGGCTCTCCACAGGTGATTAAATTGATATTCTCGACCAAAATATCAAACTAGCTGATAGGCAGCTTGTCTTATCTGACAGTCAGTATTCATTGGTCTTCTATGATCTTTGTAATTTTTAATAATTTTAAGATACATTAAAAATAAAATATCTCAGAGTAGGTAAGGCCTGTAATCCTTAAGGTTTTTTCTGTTTTATTTTTGTTTTGGTATTTGTTTAGTTTTATTGGTTTAGGAGAGAATTCTTTCCTACATTTTTTGTTTGTCGGGATAACTTAATAAGTATTCTTCTAATACAAAGAAGAAAACTGGAAGACAGAGGGGTCAAATGGCCCATGCTAAGTTATTAACAAGTGACAGAGTTATGACCTAAATCTCATTCTCTCATTCCCAGGGCAGGTAGGAGTGTGTGTATGTCAAGATGATTTTTAGATATTATTATTTATTTTAAATGTTTTGAATAACTCTTATAATGTCTTAAAAATATGAAATATATATAGGTTACTTTAGCAAAATATGTATGAGACCTTTACATTGAAAAACCACAAAATATGCCTGAGAAATTAAAGAAAACCAAAATAAATGGAGATAATATGCCACATTTGTGAACTGGAAGATACTATATTCATAAGATAACAATTCTCTCCAATTCAATGTATAGATTCATTGTAATCTCAATAACAATCCCAAATGACTTCTCTAAATTAAATGACAAGTTGTTTCTAAAATAAAATTTGAAAAGACCTAGCATAAGCATAAGCATAAGCCAAAACAATTTAGAAAAAATATATTTGATGGATTTCTACTGCCAAATTTTAATACTTGTTATAAAGCTACAGTAATCAAGACAGTGTGATATTGACATAAGGATAGACCTAACTATCACTGGAAAAGAAAAGTTTAAAATAGACGCCACATATATGGCCAACTTACTTACTTTTTAGTATGCTGTGGTATTTCAATATGAAAAAAAAAAACAAATGGTGCTGGAACGACTGGATACCCATTAAGGAGGAAGACCAACAGCTCTTTACCTTACCGCCATGGACTGAATTGTGCCCACGTCCTCCCCCTGCGATATTCCTATGAAGTCCTAATCCAAGTGTGATGGTATGTGGAGATGGGACCTTGGAACCCTCAGAAGACAGTTCAGTGTAAACAAGATCATGAGCATAGGGCCATCATGGTAGGATTAATGTCCTTTTAAGAAGAGATACCAGAAGGCTGGTTTTCTCTCTCCTGCCATGTGAGGACATAGGGAGAAGGCAGCCCTCTACAAGACAACAAAGACAGTCTTCAGCAGAAACTGACCGTGCTGGCTCCTTCATCTTGGGCTTCCAGCCTCCAGAACTAGGAGAAAATAAATCCCTGTTCTTTAAGCCCCCTGTCTGCAGTATTTTGTTATGGCAACTCTAGCTAATACACTCCACCATACCCCCCTCAAAAAAACTCTAAATGGATATAGGCTTAAATGTAAAAGCTAAAATTATAACATTTATAGAAGAAAATATAGGAAAATATTTCTAACCTTGAAATAGGCAGATAGTTCTTAAATACTAAACCAAAAACACAATCCAAAGAAAAAATATTGATAATTTGGGCTTCATCAAAATTAACATCTGTTCTTCAAAAGACATCCTATAGAAAATGAAGGGGAAAAAATGAAAAGGCAAGCAATAGACAGGGAAGAAGATTCACAAATCCTGTATCTGACAAAGCATTTATCTTTGTAATCCTTAAAGAATTCTTACAGCCCAAAATAGGAAGACAAATAAACCATTAATAAAATAGGCAAAAAAATTGGACAGGTTATAAAAGAAGATATGCTGATTGACAGTACAAACAAGAAAAGATGCTTATTATTATCTTTAGTCATGAGGAAATATAGATTAAAACCACAAAAGATACCAGTATATTCTCTCCCCTACCAAAGGACAAAATAAAACAAAACCCTGACCCTGTTGAAAGGAGAAGGAAGAACTCTTACTTTGTCTCATTGTTAACGTGAATGGGAAAAAGAACACCCCTTCAAGTAATAGTTTGGCATTTTTGTGTGTGCGCCATGGGACAGAGCGATTTTACTCCTAGATATTTACCCACCAACTGCCCCAAAGCAACATATAAATTCTTGTGTTGGGAGAGTCAAAGCAGTTTTATTCATAAGACTCAAAAACTGGAAACAATCTAAAAATAGCCATCAATACATGAATGTGAAGACAAATTATAATGTAGTTTTTATACAAGGGAGTGCACCAACCCATGACTCGCAACATAGATCAATCTCCAAAACGTTATTCTAAGAAATGCCTGTAATTTCATTTCCAGAAAATCCTACAAGAGGCAAAAACTTATAGTGACAGAAAGCAAATCAGTGGTTGCCTGGAGTTGAGGTTGGGGTTGGGAAAGAATGGATTGCAAAGGGGCACTAATTGCTAAGAGGAGGGATGAAAATGTCCTGTATTCTCACGTTCATCAAAAAACATGGAACTGTTCACTAAATATTGGTATTATTGTATGCAAATTATACTCCAGTATTTTCAACGTGAAAAAAATTGTGGGGAAAGAAAATAGAACACTACAGGTCTTACATTATAGTCTTTCATACCATTTGGATATTTGGCAATGAGTATTGTTACTTTTATAATAAAACACTTCCCCTGGAAGGAATGGGACCAAGGAAAGAAAGAGAGCCTCAAGAATTGTCTGGACAGAGCATCCTGAAGCTGAGAGATACCACTAGGTTTTTATTTCTAGAGAGGTACTACAAAGTCACAAATCTGCTTTTGTAACCTGGTCAGGTGTTAAACTTTCTACATCCTCTGTGTAAATCTCCATTTTTCCCCCTTAGTATTGAGAATTATTTTTTAGATACCTTTATTGTCCAGATAAAAAGTTAATACAAGCTTTTGAAGGAGATGTTGGGGAAAAAAAGCTTAAAATCACTCATAATTTCTCCATCTTAAGATAACTGCTTTTAATATTTGATGTACTTCTTTCTAGTGTATTTCAAAGTCAATGCAAATAAAGATATTTATCCGTTATTTTTTCACTTAATATTATATATTATATAATATATATAATATAAATATTATATATCTTATATTTCACTTAATATTTTAATATTATATTTTCACTTAATATAATATATTATATTAATATATATTTCAAAGTCAATGCAAATAAAGATATCTATCCTTTATTTTTTACTTAATATTATATTGAAGTAGTCTCTGGGTCCTTTAAAATCAAGATCCAAATGGCTGTATGGCATCTGAACATATGGCTATGCCATCATTAATTTAACATTAAGAAGTTTCTAAGATAAACTATTATAAATAAAGCCACCCTGACCATCTGTGAAAAGTTGTGCAAATCTCTGATTATTACCTTAGCAAAGCCTTTTTAAAGGCTTTCTGGGTCAAAGAATGTGAATGTTTTCAAGGTTCTTCACAATATAGCAACTTGCTTCCAAGAAAATGATATCAATTCATACATCCTCTAATGGTACAAAGAGAGCGCTGTTTGTGACCCTATAACCACAAGCATTAAAATGATGATTTAGGATGTTTCTATTTTGATCAATGACTTTAAGAGCTCTCTATCTTTTTTTTTTTCTTTTGTTTTCTTCTTTTGTTTGTGTCTTTATCTTTATGATTGGAGGTCTGGCCTTGTGTATACTGTTCATTTGCATTTTTTTCCTCCTCTAAATTTGGATGTCCTCTGCCCTTTAATAATTGGACTATCAGCCACTATTCTATGCAACTATTCTGTAAATTCCAGACAGTCCCACTCTTGTTAAAGAGAGTCCAAAGCAGAAGGTTTGCCCATGCTTGATCCAGAGAAATAAAAGCAAGACGTTGTGTTCCCTGGGTCAGGACTGTGGGTTAGGGAGAGAGGGGAGGGCATGGGTGATGAAGACAATTTAAAGGACAGATCGGCCAATCATCCTAGCAAACTCTGAAGATCTGCGCTTTCTGGGTTTTATTTTATTAGCTTTTTGCAGAAAGCGTATTATTTATAATATGACAGTTTTAGCCATTTATTTAAACTACTGCATGTACTGGAAAGTAATAAATTGGATATGCCAAAATACTTTTTTTCACTGACAGGCTTTTTTCAAATGCACTGTTAAATTCCACTGTACCAACAAAAGGTAAAAATAAATAGTGAAAGAGGATCTAGATTATTCTTTCTGGAGAGAAATACCTCACACATCCTCATAGTTATAATGGTACACCATAAGCTTCAGGAAGCACATGGTGGATATGAGAACAAGGACCAGGAAGATTTCAGTGGGAATTGTCCCTGGAGAAGCATGGTGTTTGGGAGATGAATTCATAGTCTCACACCAGCTTAGAGCAATATTGATTTAAGTTTTCATTTTAAGAGTAAAAAAAAAAACAATTTGCTATGCAGCTTATTTTTTTTTTCGCAAAAAATCAGAAAAGATATCCAGACCTGCAGAGGAAGTCATAGGATTCGTGATTATGTGCAATTTTATCCTGTGAAAGACAAAACAATGTTTTTAACTGCTGATGTGGCATCTCTACTTCATCTCTACTTCATACAACCTCATAAATATTGTAACCAAACTTCAGAATGGGTTCACATGGCTGCATAACAAAATTCAAGTGAGCCTCCAATTCTTTTTTTATAAAATTATTCTTTTTTTTAAAGATTTTATTTATTTATTTGACAGACAGAGAGAGATCACAAGTAGGCAGAGAGGCAGGCAGGGGGTGGGGGTAAGCAGGCTCTCTGCTGAGCAGAGAGCCCGACGTGGAACATGATCCCAGGACCCTGAGATCATGAACTGAGCTGAAGGCAGAAGCTTAACCCACTGAGCCACCCTGGCACCCGTATAAAATTATTCTTCAAAACATAACGTCCCTACTCGGCACAATACTTAATATCACAAAATTGACACTTAAAATATCTATCTCACTAATTTTGATAATATCTTTATTTAAAAGCTTGGGGGAAAATCTGGTTACAGTTTTTAACTATTGGAAATGTAAAACAATACTTACTATAATATAGTTCCTTTGGGAAGATGGTTAATGGAAGCAGTTATGTGTGCTATAATCAGGGATTCTGTGATGTCACAGGTAGACATAATTTGTTCCTAAACCTTTTTGTTTACAGATGCAGAGAGAAATCCTTCCTTCTCCAGTGCATGACAAATTAGTTACACACACACACACACACACACACACACACCCCACATACATATATAAATTGAACTATGTCAAAATTTAAAACTTCCTTCTGTAAAAGACACTTTTAAGGGAATTATAAGATAGGACAGTTCTGGGGAAAAGATTTGGGAGTCACATATTGGACAAAGAATTTGTATCCAGAATATATAAAGAACTTCTAAATTTAACTTCTAAATTTAATAAGAAAACACAACCTGCGGGACGCCTGGGTGGCTCAGTTGGTTAAGCAGCTGCCTTCGGCTCAGGCCATGATCCCAGCGTCCTGGGATCGAGTCCCTCATTGGGCTCCTTGCTCGGCAGGGAGCCTGCTTCTCCCTCTGCCTCTGCCTGACACTCTGCCTGCCTGTGCTCACTCTCTCTCTCTCCCTCTATCTCTGACAAATAAATAAATTAAAAAAAAAAAAAAACACAACCTGCAATTTGAAAACACAGACAAAGATTTGAGCAGACATTTCACCAAAGAAGATATGTGGTTGACTGGTCATCACACTAAAAGATGCCAAACCTAATTTGTCATTAGGGAAATACAAATTAAAACCACACTGAGGTACAACTCTTGACTTATTATTTTGCCTAAAATTAAAAAGAAAAGTCTGACAATACCAACTGCTGACAAGAATGCACAGCAAATGGAACTCTCATACATGCATTTATGGAAGTGCAAAATGGTGTAGCCATTTAGGAAAGCAATTTTGGCATTTTTTATGTAAAATTAAGCATATACTTCACATATGATGAAGCAATGCTGCTCCTAAGTTATTTCCTCAAGAAAAATAAAAATATGTGTTCATAAAAAAAACCCTGCACATGAATAGCGATTTTATTCATCATTGCCAAAAAATGGACAAACCAAATGCCCTCCATTGAATGGATATGTTGTGGTAAATCGATAGACACTCGGCAATAATTCAACTGATACGCACAACAACATAGGTGTATCACAAAGGTGTTATTCTAAGGGAAAAAAGCCAGATCCAAAGACAGCATACTCTGTGGTTACATTTATGTAATATTACATTATATGATAGAAAATAGACGAGTGATTGCCAGTGGGCGGCGGGCAGGGAGGGACTGACTACAAAGCAACAGCAGAACGGAAATTTGGAGAAAGATAAAACTGTTCTTTATCTTGATTGTCATGGTGGATATGTAAACTCTCTACATTTGTTAAAACCCGTAGAACAAATGTTACTATATATAAGGAACATAAAGAACAAATGTTACTATATATAATTTTTTTTAATTTAAGAATAAGTTTTTAAAAGGGAAGAGTTTCTCAGGTATGGTCAAATGACTTTTGACAAAGGTACCAAGACCATTCAGTGGGGAATTCATAAATTGTGCTAGAAAAACTATATATCCAAATGCAAAAGCATAAAGTTGGCTCCTTACCTGTCACCATATACAAAAATTAACTCAAAATGAGTCAAAGACATAAGTGTAAATCTAAAACTTTACAACTTTTAGAAGAAAATGTAGGGAAAAATCACAACTTTGGATTTGGCATTGATTTCTTGGATATAACACCAAAGGCATAGGCAACGAAAGAAAAAAAAAATAGACAATTTGGATTTAATGAAAATGTAAAGAATTTGTGTGTCAAAAGACAATAAAAACAGAATAAAAAGGCAACTCACAGAATGAGAGAAAATAATTACAAATCATACTTCCAATAAGGGATTGATATCCAGGCTATATGGAGAACTTCTAAAACTCAAAAACAACAAAACAACTCAATTTTTTATTTTTTTAAAGATTTTATATATTTATTTATTTGTCAGAGAGAGAGAGAGAGCACATAAGAAGGCAGAGTGGCAGGCAGAGGCAGAGAAGCAGGCTCCCTGCTGAGCAAGGAGCCTTATGCGGGACTCGATCTCAGGACCTGGGATCATGACCTGAGCTGAAGGCAGCGACTTAACCAACTGAGCCACCCACGCATCGCAACAACTCAATTTTTTAAATGATCTGAGGACTCACATAGATATTTCTCCAAAAGATATATAGAAATGACCAACAAGTACATGAAAAAATACTCAATATCCCTAATCTTAGGGAAATGCAAATGAAACAGAAATAAAGTATCACCTCACACCCATCAGAAATGCTATTATCAAAAAACCAAATTGGACCCCTGCAGTATTGATGAGAACATAAAATGGTAGAGGAGCTATGGAGAACAGTATGGAGGTTCCTCAAAATATTAGAAATACTATTACCATATGAACAGACCAAAATATTAGAAATACTATTACCATATGATCCAGCAATCATACTTCCAAGTATACACCCAAAAGAAGTGATAGAATAAAAGAGATATTTGTATACTTTGTTTATAGTGGCATTATTCATAACAGCTAAAATCTGGAAGCACCCACTGTTCATTGATGGATAAATTGACTTTAAAAACATTGCATATATATGCAATGGAGGATTATTCAGCTTTTAAAAGAAAAAAATTCTGCCATCTATTCCAGCATGGGTGAAATTTGAGTAAATTATGCTAAATGGAATAAGCCAATCATTACAAGATAAATACTGTATGATTCCACTTATATAAGGTACTTAGAGTAGCCAGAATCATAGAGACAGAAACAAGAATACTAGTTGTCAGGAGCTGGGGGAGAAAGAAGTTACTGTTTAAAGGATACACAGTTTCAAATTACAAAATGAAAAGAGTGATGGGGATGGATAGTGGTGATGGTTATACAATATTATGAATGTTTACCACCACTAACTCTCTACCGAAAAGTCGTTACACCACCTAACACGACATTGAAAGAAAACAACAAAGTTGGAAGACTGACACTAACCAGCTTCAAGACTTACTATAAAAGTAATTAAGACAGTGTGGTTTTAATGAAAGAATACATAAATAAATCAATGGATTAGAATATACAGCTGAGAAATAGCCCACATAAGTACAATCAACTGATGTATGACAAAAGAGAAAAGGCAAGACAATGGACAAGGAACTTAAACACTTTACAAACATTAACTCAAAAATGGATCGTAAACCTAAATGTAAAATGCAAAACTATAAAACTCCTAGAAGACAGCGTAGAATACCTCAGTGACCCTGGGTATGGCAATGACATTTTAGGCACAGCACCAAATTCAGGATCCATAAAAGAAGTAGTGATAAGCTGTACCTTGTCAAAATTAAAAACTTAATTGCTCTTCAAGAGACAATATCTAGAGAATGAAAAGACAAGCCACAGACTGGGAGAAGTCATTTGCAAGAGACAGATCTGATAAAGGACTCCTATACAAAGAACTCTTAAAAGTCATCAATAAGAAGACAAGGCCCAATTGAAAAACAGACCAAAAGACCTTAACAGAAACTTCATTAAAGAAGACATGCAAATAAACATATGAAAAGCTGCTCCACATCATATGTCATCAAGAACATGCAAATTAAAACAATAATTTGATATCACTATAGACCTATTAAAATGGCCAAAATGCTGAACACTGATAATACCAAATGCTGACAAGGATGCAAAGCAACAGGACGTCTCTTTCATTGCTGGTGGGAATGCAAAAATGGTACAACCACTTTAGAGGACAATTTGGCAGTATCTTATAAAACTAAATATACTCTTACCATACAATCCAGCAATCATACTCTTGGTATCTTGGTATTACCCAGAGGAGTTGGTATCTACCCAGAGGAGTTGAAAATGCATGTCCATACACAACCCTACCCATAATACTGATAGCAGCTTTATTCATAATTTCCCAAACTTGGAAGCAACCAGGATGTCCTTCAGTAGGTGAATGGGTTAAAAAAATATGTGATCCATCCAGACATTGGCATATTTCTCAGCACTAAAAAGAAATGAACTATCAAGCAATGAAAAGACAGGGAGAGACCTTAAATTGCATTTTAGTAAGTGAAATTAAATTTGAAAAGACTACTCCCTATATGATTCCAACTATATGTCATTGTGGAAAGCAAAGCAATGACACAGGAGAAAAGAGCAGTGATTGCTAGGGGTCAGGGGGATGGATAGGCAGAGCACAGAGGATTTTTAGGGTATTAAAAATGCTCTAGATGATACCATATTGATGGACTCATGTTATTATACATTTGCCTAAATCCACAGAATGTACAGCACCAAGAGGGAACCCTAATGTAAACTATTGGCTTTGAGTAATTTTGATATGTCAGTGGAGGTTCATCACTTGTAATAAATGTCCCACTCTGGTGGGGGATATTGCTAATGGGAGAGACTCTTTATGTGTGGGTGCAGGAAGTATCATGGGAAATTTCTGTATCTTCCACTCATTTTTGCTGTGAACCTAAAACTGCTCCATAAAATTGTCTTAATAAAAAAAGTTACATTGTACACAATAAATAGATAAAATTTTTATTTGTCTATTATACCTTAATAAAGCAGAGGAGGAAAGAAATCTAGTGTCTGGAAGTGTTGACATTTTTTTTCTATATTTTATATTAATATCTTTTCTGATAATCCAATCCTTCATTGTGTTGAAAGATATGATAGATTTCCTACATCTATTGATAATTGCTGCTAGAAAACAAGGAACATTCACTGCCCAAGTATTTCTTTTGACTTGCATCATGAAACCTGAGATGTATTAGTAAAGTTATATTATAGTGGAAGAACCTGTGTTTTTGTAGCACTATTAGCACTATTGGGTTAAAATACCGATTCTTCTAGGTTTTAGGCAAGTTGTTTTTCATTTTTGGGTTTTATCCCCCTCATTTGTGACAATAAGGAAAGGAATATCTTTTCTGTAGCTTTTTGTGATGTCTTTGAGAATTAGCAAGTGTTGAATATTTTCATTGCTCAAAATAGTTGGGGTTTTTTTCCCCCTTTTTTTAAGTGGTTTTCTTTTTCTTTCTTTCTTTTTTTTTTTTTTTTTTTTTTTTTTTTTTTTTTTTTTTTTTTTTTTTTTTTTTTTTTTTTTGGAAAGAGTAAGCACAAGTCGGGGGTGCTGGGGAACAGAGGGAGAGGGAGAAGCAGACCCCCCTCTGAGCAGGGAGCCCAATGGAGGGCTCAATCCCAGGACCCTGGGATCATGACCTGAGCTGAAGACAGCCACTTAACCCACTGAGCCACCCAGACACCCCATTTTTTTTTCCTCTTTTAATCTTTAACCTCTGCTGAGGTTATTAACATTATTTAATTTAGTAGATTTAAAATTTTTTTAAAAATCAAATGGTCTGGAAACTATAAGATGATGAAAATCAAAACAAAGATTTTAAAAGGGAATAGAGAAATAACTATTTTAAAACAGCTGATTTTGGGGGGCCCTTGATTGCACGGTTGGTTAAACATCCAACTCTTGGCTCGGGTCGTGATCTCAGAATCGTGGGATGGAGCTCAGCCTCAGTCTCTGTGCTCAGTGCAGAGTCAGCTTGGGTTTCTCTCTCCCTCTCTCTCTGCCTTCCCCTGCCTCAAAAAAAAATCTTTTTTTTTTCTTTTTTAAGCAGCTGATTTTGACACAATTGCAGTTTCCTTCACAATGTGAAAATCTTGATTTTTTTTCTTCACTCTTGGTGATGCTATAAAACAAACAAACAAAAATTAATTCTAAATCTTTTAAGTTTAGTGAAATATATACTAGTGTAAAATGCACATCATGAATTAATTACTCTCATGATCACATGTGTGACTCTAACATATAATGATACTGATGAGTTCACAGTCTTTATCTAGAATTTATTCAACACCAAGAAAAATAATACCTTGTATATAGGTATGGAGCTATAATTTTTATTCTCTTCCCAGATTTTGGTTGTGGGAGGTTAACATCTGCCCAATGAAACTAGATGACTTGAGTGCACATGTATCAATCTGTCAATTTTTTTTAAAGAACAAACTATTGCAATTTTAAGAATATGAAAAATTTAATATTCAAGTCAGTGGTACATTCACTCATTTGTATGAGATTTTGATGGGACTGTGGCTATTTAATAGAAAAACAAACAAAAAATAATAATTAAAAAAATTAAAAAGGAGAAAAAAGAAAAATAGCCATTTTAGCCCTTTATTCCTCCCCAGTCCACCAGCCTCCCTGTGTTGTGATGCTTATGAGTGTGGTTATCACTGTCATTAAAATAAATGAACCCTAAATCACAAGACTGATCCTGAGTGACACCTTAATTCACTTTGAAAATTCTTCTTAAAGATTTTAGAAATTGGTCAAAGTACCTTGGATAAAATAGTGATATGTGCATCACCTCCAGCGGTGACCACTTCCCCAGATAGAATCCCTTTGTATGTTTATAGTCAGCACATTTGTTAAAATATAATCTCTGTTTTGTAATTACACTCTGCAGCTGGAACCTCAAAATCATAGTCTGGTGTTTTAGCTTTCTTCATGGAAGAATGTTGATTTTTTTCAAAGGAAGGGACCCTTTTTGATTCTCCCTATATAGCCTTGGACAGTGCCATGAATGTAAAAATAGGCATGTGCTGGCTGAATTTAATCATCCTTATATCTGTGTTTCATCTGATAGCTTTCAAAGCCCTCATTTCAAAGTATATCATTTCATTTTATGCCCATATCAGCATGGAAGGTGGACATAACAGAAAACATTTTTATCAAGTTTTCATGGATGAGAAAATCAAGTCTGAAAAAGGTTAATGATGTAACTGAGGTCACATGGAAAGTAAGCAGCTGGCAGAGGCAGAAGTCTGATTCATGCTCCCATGTTTTATCACACCCATGATTGCTCAGAGAAAAACAATCTAGTGCTATGATCTCAGTGTTTGTATCCCTCCAAAATTCACATGTTCAAACCTAACCTCTAAGGTGATGGTATTAGGAGGTGGGGCCATTAGGATGTGAGTAGGTCAGAAGCCTACTGGAGCCCTGAAGAATGGGATTTACTGCTCTTATAAGAGAGACCCAACGGGGCTCCTGTCCACCATGTGAGGACACAGTGAGAAGGTGGCATCTATGAACCATTAAGTCTTACCGGATACCAGCTCTACCTGTGCCATGATCTTGGTCTTACAGTCACCAGAACTGTCAGAAAAAGAAAAAAAAAAAAAACATTATTTTGCTTATAAGTCACCCATTAGATGCTCTGCTATTACGGCAGCCCAAATGGATTAAGACCCCATGCTACTCTATTTATTTATTATTAAGCAAGTTAAAAGGTTCATTATTAAGATATCCTACAATATCACTAGATAGATATAGCTAAAGCTTGAATCTGTGTTTACTTGCTTGTGTTAAAAGCACTGTCTATAAGATAAGGACCACTTTTTTTTTTTTTTAGCATGATCTAAAAAACACCCCTGGTTTTTAGCTTTATCTGCTTTACCAACAGTCTCTGCCTACTTCATGCTTCTTACTCTGAGTGCCAGCAACAACAACAACAAACACTAATAAAGAACCTCTGTGCTTGGTTCGTGCTGTCCATCCACCCTGAATGCCAGCCACCTGCCACCCTCCCACCACATCTTGAGTAATTCCAACTCATTTCCTTCAGTGAACCTTTCCTAAGTTCCTAAAATGGGATCTGCTGCCCTTTTGCCTGGATAGAATTTCTCTCCACATATTTCCTGCTTCCCTACATTTTCCAACATTCAGAGCCGTCTGGAGAAACCTATGACCAGTTCCAACAAAGGGCTATGAAGAGAGGGATGTATGCTTTTTTTTGTTTTTTTGACGCAGGCGCTGTCCTGGTTGCCCAGGATAGTTGTTCACAACCAAAGTGGATCAACATGAGTGAGAAGTTTCTGTTGCATTCAACCCCTGAGATTTTGTGTGTTCTTTAAGGATAACTCTATTTGGTCCTAACAGAAATGGATAACAAGAGGAGTGCAGCAGGGGCGCCTGGGTGGCTCAGTTGGCTAAGAGGAGTGCAGCAGTAATAAATAGCCCTAAAATATGTAGCCCTGAAACAGTGGTTGGACAAAAATGGAAGGAAAATGTTATGGGAACTGGGAGAATGGTATCATGCAAGGCTAGACATTTGGTGAAACTCTTGCCTCTTTGTATAATTTATGGTAAACTTGCAGGCTGATTGCATGTCTAATGAGCTTCTAGATAAGAACAAATTTTCAAGGACAAATACAAATTAAAAATAAGAGGTGAATTCTCTCTGTTGAAAATGAGGAGAAGCTTTATCTCTTGCCTTTTTCCTAGAGCATTTACTTTAGAAAACTTACCATTGTAAGTACTTCTTTCTCTCTCTGAAATAGATAATAAATTCTTCTGAAAACTAAATAGGTCTTTCGTCAGCTTTAAGACCCTGGAGTACCTTTCTTAAGGACTCGGGAACCAAGCCTTTGAAATAGGAACATCAAAGGAGAGAGTG
This sequence comes from Mellivora capensis, assembly GCA_004024625.1. Taxonomy (NCBI): domain Eukaryota; kingdom Metazoa; phylum Chordata; class Mammalia; order Carnivora; family Mustelidae; genus Mellivora; species Mellivora capensis. Next base: position 150,129 of record PISX010001813.1, on the reverse strand, counting down.
ACCCTCCCTCCCAGGTTGTATGGGAGGGTAGGAGCCTACTGGCTGTGAGCACTTCGCTCCATGCAAAACAACTTTGTCATAAAGCTGTGAGAAGTTTGTTTTTCCTCTGGATAAAGCCAAGTAGCTGACATACGTGGTGTCTCCAGTTACCAAGTGAATCCCGCATGAGCACAAATGGTGCTATCGGGCTTCTCATTTAAAACTAGTTATTGTTTATCTTGAGACCATGTTATATCTGCTTGAGTATTAAAAGGATTTTCCATCTTTGCAGATTCTCAGCCAATTGCCTGTGATGTGCATCACATTCTAGCCTAATACATATAAAATAAGAAGTGTTTTCTTTCCTATGTTTGTGGAGAGGATTTCTGGATTGGGAGAAGATTCTGTTTTTAATTCTATTTCGCAGCATCAAGGGGGAGAAGTTAGAAAACAAAATGTTCATAGTGTTTGTTGAAAGGATCTGGGGGGGGGGAATTGAGAACTTGTAAGTAAAATTGAAAATGATTTAGAAAATTCAAAACCTTCAACCTTGGAAAGGATAATTATGTTGAGTCACCAAAGAAGAGGAGATAAAAATTAAGAAAGTCTGTAAGTGACAAAAGCAGATTAAGTGTGTAGTCTCCACACCTTTTGCTAAAACCTCTCAATTGATTAAGGTGTGTCAGGGTGAAAAACAGCTTAAGTGGACAGTCCCTAGTGTAATCTTTTAATTAGAAAAAAGAATGGCCCAGGGTAAAGAACTGATTAAGTAGGTGGTAGGCTTAAAGAACTTGATTTTTAGTCAACGTAATACCTTTAAATGGAAAGAGTTTTAGGGAAGAAGAAACAAAATATTAGAGCAAATCTGAGAATTATGTCTCCAAAAACACTCAAAGAATAGTGGATATTGCCTTTGGGACATGTGATCAACAAGAATTAAATATAAAAGCAACGTAAGAATATTTCGAGAAAGTTTTGCAGGAGAGAAAAAAAAACCCTGTACTAAGGATATTTATGACTTTTTAAAGACTTGATAACAATCAGCTTTCTCACATGAGTTTAGCAGGGCAAGAAAAACATTGACAAATACGCAAAGCCTCAGGGGGACCATTTCTCTACTGTCTAATTCAGATATGGCCAAAGAGGATAATGAAGAAGGAAAGCTGTCCCAAGGCAGAGGGCAGAGCCAAGGAGAGGGAAGGATGAACCAGATCCCTACAAAGAGCAGAATAAGGGTCTAGGATCCCTGAGAGCCCTTAGGGTAAGAATCTGATTCTGGACTTTGAGCTAGAATCAATGGCTGGGTGGGTTGCTTTTTGGTTTGTTGGGTTTTTTGTTTTGGTTTGTCTTAGGAAAGGATTAAAAGTGTAGGAAGAAGGGCGAAAAGGGATCTGTGCTGACCAGAAGAGATAGATGACTATGGCAGTCAGTCTTGCTTACCAAATATCCACCTATGCTACTCTATTTACCTGCCCCTTCGCAGTCAAGTGGGGCCATATGAGACAGTATTTGGGACCATGGGCTGCCATAACAAAATGTCATAGGCTGGGTGGCTTAAAGAACAGAACTTTATTTCCCACAATTCTGGAGGCAAGAAGTCCAAGATCAAGGTTAACAGCTGATTTGGGGCCTTATGAGAGCTCTTATTCCGGCTTGCAGGCAGCTGTCTTCTCACTGTGTCCTCACATTGTGCAGAAATTGGGAGAGGAAACAAGCTCTCTGGTTTCCTTATATAAGGACACTAAGCCTTTGGATCAGAGCCCCGCTATTATGACTTCATTTAACCTAACTACCTCCAGAAAGGTCCTAGTTCAAATACAGCCACACTGGGGATTGAGGCATCCACATATGAATTTATGGGGGAACGCATTTCAGTCCAGAGCATGGCTGCAAGACTCTCTTACACTTTTCTAACACTTCTATGCACTGTGGTAACACAGTGGTCTACTGTTGAGATGTCTGAGCCACAACACATAGCTTGAGTGAGAAATCTGTCTTTGTTGTTTTAAACCACTGAGATCTGAAGTTATCATTATTATTATTTTTTTAATTAAGCAGCATACATTAACCTATTTTCCTAACACAAAACCCCTCTATGATTTCAGTACCCACTCACTAAATCTTTTATTACAATTTCTACATTATATTGTGATCATTGGTTGATCTGCCTCTCCAAGTACCCTATAAGCTCATTAAAGGACAGAGATTATGTTTTAGATATCTCTGTTTCCATAGTTCCTATCAAGTATTTGAAAAATGATTGACAGCATCCCAGAGAATAAATGGGGTTTTCGATGTCATGGAAGATGTAAATCATAATTTTCAATTGAGTTTCAATTACATGGCATGGGGAATAGGGAAGGCTTCCTCCTTAAAAATGTGCATCAGGGATATATGTGATTTTTTAAACATCATATATCTGTCTAAAGTTTCCCTCTAATTCCAAAGATGTAAAGCTAAGACAAAGCCTTTTAGGAACTTACTGCTTTTTTTTTTTTTTTCCTGTGTGTCTAATTTAGTACATCTCTTGCACTATAACGCTGGGACTCACTTTTTCCCCCTAGGAGAAAGCATTAATTAAATGACTTAGGAAACTGTTCTTATCAAGAAATGGAGGCTCTGATCTTAATTTTTGCTCCATTAACTTTAAAGTTCAATACATTTTTATTGAACCCACACATACTTAGTGTGAATTGCTTTTCATTAATTGGTCTATGGGGATCCCAATGACAGTTTTGGCCTTCCTTTTAGGTTTTTTAAATTCTCCTTCAGAAAGTTCCTAAACTTTAGTAATAGTCATTAAATCAAGGAATTATTGCTGAAATCAAAGGGATAAAAATCAGTGGAGAGAGATGTGAAGTTTGGTTTGATCTCCTCAGATTGGTGGAGGGTCACGGCATCTACTGATGAGACTCATTTCACGGACTACTTACAGCTGGCTGTATGAGAACAATTGAATGATTCATTTATTAGTTATTGATCCATTCATTCAAAAGATGCACACATTTTCATATTTCTGAAGTTGAGGTATCTTTTGTCACTATTATGACATCTTATAATGAATAGATGAATGAGTGAGTGAGCAAATGAGTGAATGAGTGAATGAATTCACTCATTGCCACCAAGTGGTGGTAGTGATTTCATTGCCATTGCCTGCACGCATACAGGCTTGGTCATGGATGCTCATGCTTTCCTCACTCCCACTGAAGTTATATGCATTGTTAGTGTTTCAGTCCTTGAGTTTAACTGCAAACCTCCAAGATATCAGTCAAGAAACATTTTAGGACCATTTGAAAAAAGGAAATGAGCCCTTGGTGCTGTCTAAAAACTTACTGTGAACACCTTCTGGTAAATAAGTATGCACCAGTCAGCATAAAACTTATAGAATAGGTGTTAGTGGTTTAGAAGAAAATCTTCAAGTCAAAGACGGCATACCCTTTATTGAAGAAATGTATTTCACTAACACTCCTGGTGGCAAATGAAATGATCTTTTATGAAAAAAGAAAAACAAGGACATTGATAATTCTGGGTTGAATCATAAGAGTTCATCTCTGTATGTGCAAAAGTTTTAGCAATCCCTTAGATAACTTATTTTACTTATATTTTCTTTTTATGCATGTATAAGAGTAATATACAATAATCCATCACAAGTGAGCCCAAGTCTTTCAACAAATACAAAAAAATTTAAGTGATTAAAAAAAAAACTTTGCTTGAGAGTATAATTGGCATATTTTTCCCATAGTGATACATAAAATGAGGGAGGGTTTTATAGTCTTTAGTGTTTTATATTTGACATAATATGGTTGTTACCAAGCCTGTATTATATGCCAGGCTTTGTTCAAGGTGCTGGGGATAACGCAGGAAGCTAAGATCCCTGCCTTCATGAGGTTTATAGGCTATTTAGGCAGCACAGTATCAAAATAAACAAATTTGTACAATCTTACCAGGTGTTAAGGAGTTTTATGTAAGAAAAAAATATAGTAAAGGGATAACAATGCTGTTACTGGGTACTGTTTGATAGAGTAGTCAAGGCCTCTTATTAAGGTGATATTCCAGGAAATAGCCAAAGGAAGTGAATCAGAAATTTGTAGGTAGTTCTTTGAGAAATAAGATTCTTTTTTTTAAACATCTTTTTAAAGATTTTATTTATATATTTGACATAAAGAGAGAGAGAGATCAGAAGTAGGGGGAGAAGCAGGCGGAAGGGGAGGGGGATGCAGGCCCCCTGCTGAGCAGAGAACCTGATGCGGGACTCAGTCCCAGGACCCTGAGATCATGACCTGAGCGAAGGCAGAGGCTTAATCCACTGAGCCACCCAGGTGCCCCTTAAACATTTTTTATATAAAGATTTTATTTATTTACTTGACAGACAGAGAGAGCACAGAGGGAGAGTGAGAGGGAGAAGCAGACTGCCCACTAAGCAAAGAACCTGATGCAGGGCTCAGTCCCAGGACCTTGAGATCATGACCTGAGCTGAAGGCAGACCCAGGTGCCCTGAGAAATAAGATTCTTGACCAAGGGTCTTAAATCCTGGCCAAGGATGGTATTTGACTTGCATGTTTAAGGGACAGAAAGTATAGCCAGAGCAGAGTGAAGGAGTTTTAGGAGATGATAGCAGACAAGTACTATGGGCCAGGCCATGTATCACTATATCTAATTACCTTTTGGATCATATTAAGGACTTTGGGTTCTACTTTGAATGCAGTGGGAAGCACTGGGGTACTTAGGTCAAGCATGATGCAATCCCACTTATATTATAAAAGAGATTACTCCCCATGTTATATGGAGACCAGACTGGGTAGGTTAGGGTAGAAGCAAGGAGAACTGTTAGGCTTCTATAACAAGAATAAATGTAAGAGATGATAGGCCAAAGTTTTAGCAAGGGAGAAGAGGGGAAGCTGCCATATTTAAAGTTGGAGTCTCAGTAGATGTGGAAAGTCAGAAAAATGTATTAATCACATATGACTTCAAGAATTGGTCCAAGCAACCAGAAGAAATATCGGTGTCATTTACTGGAATGAAATGGCAGAAATATGGAAGAAATATGTAAGGGATGAAAGATTGGGTTGAAAATCAGGTGTTTGTTCTCTGGCATGGAAAGTTTGAGATACCTTAGACATCCAAGTAGAATTTCAGAAGGTGGCTGCATATATGTATCTGGCTGTGGGGACAGAGTCCCAGATTGAAAATATAAATTTGAGAGTCACCAGCATCATGTACCCGGGTGCTCCCCTGAGGGAGCACACACAGATAAAGAAGAAGAGAACATACAAATATCCATGACTCACTCCTGGAGGAACAGTGCTTCAAGAAGTAGATGATATTCACCATGTTCAGTGCTGCAGAGACAATGAGTAAAACGAAGTTTGAGAAGGGACATGTTGCTTTTGCAAATCAGAGGTCACTGACGTCCGTCGAAATAGCAGCTTCAGTGGAGGAGTGGGGACAAAAGATCGGAATGGGTTCAAGAGAGACCAGGAGGAGAGGAATTGGAATCAGCAAGGACAGGTTCATCAAGATGTTTTTCTGTGAAGATAAAAAAGAAATAGGAAAGTAGGTAGAAGAGATTATGAGGATAATCATTTTAAAAGATGGGGTATATTAAAAATAATCACATGCTGATGAGAATCATATTACACGAAGAAAAAATGATAAGGCAGAAGGAAGAGGGAAACATCTCTAAATCAGTATCTTTTGAGTTCATAAGAGGAAATGGTATCTAGCGAACAAGTCAGGAGGCCGCAGGGGGAAAGAAAAGGAAAGTATAATGGCGGATATAACGGAGGTATAATTGGAGGTATAAATGGAGATAGGCATTGCGGCTATGATAGAGGCATGGGAGGCTGTCTTCTGATAGTTTCTCTTTTCTTGCTGAAATAAGAAGGTTAACCGGCTGTGAGGCTAGAGGAAAGAGATAATTCAAGATATGATGCAAGAGAAGGCATGATGTGGTTGTTTAAGAGATTGAGTAAATCCACCAAGGAAATAGAGTGGCAAGGCCAGTTAGCACCAAAGCAGAGTTCTTGTAACCACCAGGGGATCTTGTGGTCTTTCCCATTTTCCTCCAGTCTTGGGTTCAAACTAGCCCCTGCTTCTGCCCTTCAGGTCTTCTGTTTCTCATCAGCAGGGCTCGGGGGTCCCTGGTTCCAGGGAGCCCATGTCTGGGCCCCCTTTAAATAGCCACTTCCTTCGATTTTCCTGTTGCACATTCAGAGTGGCTATTTGTGCACATTGCGAGGGTTCTCCTGGCAGGCTGCAGCTTCCCCATGGTGTGCTCCCATTTATAATGTTCTCAGGGTCCCCAAACATCTGACCATCTCTGAAGTGCCCAAACGCACATTGCCATCCCAGTCATGGCATGTTTGCTGTGATCCTCTCACTTTCACACCTGTCTGAGCCCTCTTGTCTCCCTGGAATCCTCTCCTCTCACCCTGGCACTGGGACCACATGCCTGCCATGCTCAATGAGGGTGCTCCTTCAGTGCCTACACATGGGCTCTGTGCTGGGGCACCACACACACTGATCACCAAGCCCTGTCTCCTCCTTGTACTTCCTGCTTCCTCCCAGTCATTGGGAAGAGATGTTTTTGCAGAAAAGCTGTGGTATCTGCTCTTACCAGTTGTGAGCTGGGTGACAGGACGGTGAAGGAGGGAGGTTCTGGGCAGGGGAACCCTGTCTGGGGGATGATGGAAAACGTTCCCATTGTAAGATCCCCTTCATGCCCAGGCTAGGCAAAAATAGTCTCTTAGTCATGCTCTTTCTACTCTCCTGAGATAGTGTAGATAATACCAATATTTATGCCACTTTATGAGGCAGAGAAGTGAGCACAAACACATCTGATATTATTTTCAACTGTCAGATACTTTCCTCCCTTAGTAGGAGCAAAAGGGTTCAGTTCAGGATCATATTACAACAGAATCTGAAAATGAAGCAACATAATAAGTCACAGGAAACATTAAAAAGATGAAGAAATAGTATTATTTTCATTTCTTTTTTGTCTAAAGACTTATGAACAAGTGTATTAATCTCTGGATACAATCAAAACATAATCCTGTTTCCTTAAGTGAGGGTGAATTGGCCAGAGGTGAAACATGTTCCTAGTGTCACCCTTTCATAATAATTGTATTCCAGACCATATGAGATTGTGCCTACACATAACAGAATGTTACCAGAATCCCCCTTCTCTGCCCCTTCCCAGTCCTCTGCTCTCCTCTCTTCACTTCTCTCCTCCCCATTCTTTTCCTCCCTTTCCACCCCTTTATTTTCTTTCTTTTTTAGTAGATTATTTACTTGGGGATCTCTCTTGCCTTTCTTGTTTCCTTCCACCTGACAAAGCCTAATCTAATCCTTGCAAAATATTAAACTTTCTGAAGGCTTTCTTTCTAAACCTTCTTAAAATTTCATGTAAAGTGATCTCCCTAAATATCTAGTCTCTTAGAACCCTGAAGCAGAAAAATTTATAACATCTATTTAAGTATGAAGCCACAGGGCCCTACATTTAAATTTAATTCCAGTGTCTTTAAGAAAAAAGACTCTCGGGGGCGGGGGGGAATCACCTTTTTTTTCCCAATTACTTTATATTGTGGTATAGTACATGTTACATAAAATTTACTATCTTAACCATTTTTATTAAAGATACTGATTTTGGAGCAACTAGGGCTTCCTAGAAAACCTAAAGGGATGGTACAGAGGTTTCCCATATACCCCCTTCCTCATGTGCACAACCTCCCATATTATCAGCAGCCAGCACCAGAGTGGGACATTTGTCACAACTGATAAATCTATACTGACACGTCATAATCACCCAAAACCCATAGTTCACACCAAGGTTCGTGCTTACTATTGTATATTCTGTGGGTCCAGACAAGTATATAATGACATGTATCCATCATCGTGGGGTCATCCAGAACATCCTTCCCCATACCCAACCCCTAGCAGCCATTGATCTTTATACTGTCTCCACAGTTGTGCCTTTTCCAGAATATCAGATAATTGGAAATATACAGTATATAGCCTTTTCAGATGGCTTCTTTTACTTAGTAGTAATGCACATAAATTTCTTTCATGTCTTTTCACAATTCGATAGTTCATTTCTTTTTAGTGCTGAATAATAGTCCATTGTCCAGATGTACTACAATTTATCTGTTCATTTACTGAAGGACATCTTGGTTGATTCCATGTTTGGGCAATTATGACTACATCTGCCATAAATATCCACATGCAGTTTTGGGTTTGTTTGTGGTTTTTTTTGTGTGAATGTAAGTTTTCACCTCCTTTGGTTAAATACCAAAAAGCATAATCATATTGTAAAAGTGTATTTAGTTTTGTAAGATACCGCCAAACTGTCTTCCAAAGTGTCTGTACCATTCTTTCTTCCCACCAACAAGGAATGAAAGTTTCTGTTGCTCCACGTCCTCCTCAGCATTTGCTGATGTCTATGTCTCAGATTTCCTTGATGTGCTGTAGGCACTCACCAGTGGTGTCAAATATCAATTAAATTCATCCAGTTTCAGGAAGGTTATTGTCAAATAAAGTAGAAAAGGAGATACTATAACACTTAGTCTTGGAAGTACTAGCAGAAAAAGGCTTTGTTGACTGTTGGTCCTTTGTGGATACTGTAGACAGCCCCGATACCTGTTTTCTATGAGTTTCAGGTACTTACATTTTAAGTTATCCCCAAAATTCAAAGTAACCAAATGATTATTCATTAATCATTCCTCATGCTGGCAGAGAAAATTCTGAGTTATATTTATTAAAAACAATGTAGTGAAGGAATACTTTGTTAAACAAGGTAGTGAACATTATTGTGCTTAGTTTGGAGGGATGCAAGTTACAACTCAGTATAAATAGGAAGTTCCTAATTTTTTATTCTTCATTCAAAACTTTTTTTTAAGATTTTATTTATTTATTTATTTGACAGAGAGAGATCACAGTAGACAGAGGTGGGCAGAGAGACAGAGGGAAGCAGGCTCCCTGCTGAGCAGAGAGACCGATACGGGACTCGATCCCAGGACCCTGAGATCATGACCTGAGCCGAAGACAGCGGCTTAACCCACTGAGCCACCCAGGCACCCACTTCATTCAAAACTTTTTAAAAAAAAAATTTTCCAGGTGTCCTTGGAAAGGAGTACCCAGACAGCAAACAAATTTAAATACATACACTAATATGTAAGTACATATACATATACATACAATATACAAATACATTATATAAATTCAGATCTATATTCTACCAAAGATATATGTATGTCTTAGTTCAATGTTAGTAAACTGCATAACTGTTTATTTTTATAACAGGCTTATTTCACTTCAATTTTCTTATATTAAAAATCATGTGGTGGCCACAGCTGGAGCCCAGGACCTCTGCATGGAGGCTCTGGTGTGGGTCTTACAAGATGGTCAGTGAATTCTTAGGAGGGAGTATTGGTGAAGACACCTCTACCCTTATGGGGGAGGGGGAGGGAAATAGCTGTAGCAGGTAGTCTCAAAGATGGCATCAAAGGTGGCTTTGGCAAGTTGCCAGAATGGCATGGTAGTGGCAGTGCTGGCCAATGTGTGGCCTCCATGAATCCACAACATGGGACATGCAAAGTATAGCACTGTATTTTTGTGATTCAGTTATGCTGAAAAGACACTAAGCAATACTGCTTTCAAAAGAGACCAGATTCACCTTGAATTTGAGATTATAATTTAGAAATACAGAAACACTGTGCATGCCAAGTTACATATGTGTCATATGTGAAATGTGTCAGTCTGTCACAAATGGTTATTGACTCCTTATCTGAGGGGTATCTGGTGTGCCCAGCGCACAATCTGTCATGAGTCATCCAGTTTGGGGAAAACCATGACAAAGAATAAAAAAACAGAATTCACTATGACTCTAATATAGTAAGATCTAAAATTCAAAAATAGTTTTGCCAAGTCGGGGAAGAAAAGCATGCTGGCAACAAATAAGTCAGAAAATGTCCATTTCTGACAATGTGATAACACATGTTATAAACGTTAGACACATAGAAACGTTAGAAAACTAATACTACAGAAGGTAGCGTGCAGGGCATTGGAATGAGAGGGACATGAACTGAACTTTGCTCCCATCACGTATTAGGTTTGTAACTCCTGGACACATAACTGTTTTATGCTTAGATTCCTGTATTTGTGAGACAAAAGCCATGATATTTACTTTTGTGTAATTGTGACAATTAAAAAGCTCCAGGCATCTGATGAGGTATGTTCGTAATTAGTAGCCAGCAGTAGACCTTGTACAAATGCTTCGTTTTATTCTCTGCATTTTTTTTTGGCATATTTTTATTTCTGTATCACCTCTCACTAAGAAAGTTTAGAGGCACAATCATTTCTTCTATTTATTCTGTGTTTTCTGGAGCTTCATTACTATTGAAGGCAATTCTTTTGGCACAAGTATATTCACCCATGGGCAGATTTTGCTGAAACGCTAATGAGCTATGGCTTTAAGACCTCTAAAAAGAGGGGAAGCACCACATATGTTTACATATGTTATCAAAATTTTTGTCACTTTGCACATGTAAAATATTTTTCTGTCCTTCTTATTAAAGTAAAAGGGGCTCCAAAATGATATAAACTTTGGACCCCATGAAAACGTAGAATTGTCTATATTATCTGTTGACTTATTTCCCCAATAGGGGTGCTGGTTTTGTATAGATTTACCTTTTTCACACTCCATCCCTTCCATGTAGAATCAATAAAATTCACCCCCAAGAGGTGGCCTGCATTGGTGTCGTGGTACCTACCCACCATGAACTGTTTCTATGTGGATCACCAGGAATTACACCGCTGATCTTGGCCTTAAATTTCATCAGTACTCCAAGCAAAGCAACCAAAACAGTTTATAGACTCAACAATGTATCCCACAATGGGGAAGGGAGTTACAGTGCCTTGTCAGTGATCCTTGTCTTTCCTAAGTAATACAAGGGGACCTCCAGGGGAACAGAAAGAAAACAAATGATTCAGTCTAACCTTGTAAATATGCTGAATGACCTCTTGGTAAATAGACTAATTATATTGCTGGAAAGAGATTCCATGTGTCCCAAATCTCTTAGCTGGATGCTCCTAGTTTAGGACTGACATTGGCATGGAGCACTGGGTGTTACACACAAACAATGAATCATGGAACACTACACCAAAAACTAATGATGTACTGTATGGTGACTAACATAACATTAAAAAAAAAAAAAAGGATTGGGACGCCTGGGTGGCTCAGTTGGTTGGGCGGCTGCCTTCGGCTCAGCTCGTGATCCCGGCATCCAGGGATCAAGTCCCACATCGGGCTCCTTGCTCGGCAGGGAGCCTGCTTCTCCCTCTGCCTCTGCCTGCCACTCTGTCTGCCTGTGCTTGCTCTCTCTCCCTCTCTCTCTGACAAATAAATAAATTTTTTAAAAAATTTTAAAAAAAAAGGATTGACATTGGTAAACAAACCTACAATCTATGGATTTAGAAGACAGAGCTCCCTAGAGAATGCCCCTTTAGAAACTAAATATTTAGGATATAAAGATATTTCCTAACTCAAATACTCCCTGCTAGGTGTGCTTGTCACATTCTTCACTCAGAAATCTCCTATATCTGGGGCAAAGGGTGCACATCCAGTGCCAGAGGAAGGTTTTGAGGAGCTGCCCTGGATGTCCCAGACCTCTTCCTGCTTTGTATGTGCCCCTAGATTGTGAAATAATCTGATCCTCAGTGAAGTCTCTTTACAACCTCACCCTTTGGGTTGCCTCATGCCCTCAGGCTCGAAATGTCTCATAGTAACTAAGTAAAATAAATTTGGGTTGGAAGCTGTGGTCTATTAATGTTTTTCATAAATGCATAATCCCTAAAAAATATAAATTTTTTTAGCAATATATGGGTCAGATGAAAAATAATACATAAAATGGATGTTTCAAATAGATGTTTATTAACACCCATATACCACCTAGTTGGATAAAAAGAGCTGAGAAGGAGAGCTTGCAGGGCCATTCATCCTGATCATTAAATATTTAAGAATATTTTTATATGATAAATATTTTATGTATACAATGACATTCCCCAAAATGTGATGAGTGTATTTGTCAATATACAAAGAACTTAGATAAGTTGAATTATGTTTTCGTTGGCTCACAAAATTATTCCAAGAGTACATGAATGAGGAAGGATTTAATATGAATATATATGTGTGCATTCATCAGATCATGCCACAGAAATTCATTTTGTATATTTTTGTTATTTTTGTTGTAATAAATGTAATTTGGGGGAAATGAGTCATTTCCTAGGAAAAGGCACTAGAATGGAAAACCTTTTTATTTGACCAAATTTGGCATTATGACATTATACATTTCTCACATTAGGATCATGTAATGAAGTGGTGTAGACTAGAATATGAAATCACAGACAATCAATTCTGGGTTAAAATTCCCCTGTGCAAGATAATTGTCTCCTTTGAGTACTCATTTCCTCATCTTAAAGCTGGAGATCAGTGTTGCCTAGTCCATGGGGTTGTTTTAGAATTAAAGGGAGATGATGCAGATATGAAGAAGGTATCGCAGTGCCCGAAATGAAGGGAACACGTGGTGAATTGGAGCCACCGGTTTTCATTGAACCCAGTGGGGTGCTTTGTTTTGTTTTAATTTAAGGCCACATCTGAACTTGAATTTTCTATTTTAAAGGAAAAATGAGAAACCAGATTCCAGGGTGCTGCTAAACAAGGCAGCACATGGCCTGACACCTTTTCAAACTGAAGGCCTCACTTCCCTACCTCACACCCTGTTTCCTGTGGCAGAACTTCCCACTGGGCACCTGGTCAAGCACAGGCCTGATGAGAAATGGGAAACACAATTTTTGACATTTGGCTTTGCAGATGAATGAATTCTTCCAGCCTCACAGTCTTTGAAAACAAGGAGTTTGTCTACAGTTACATTTGAAAAATCCATGCTCCATTGCTCCATAAAAGGGTCAGATGGTAAACAAATCTACAAGTCAAATAAGGATTTGAAACGAGTCAAATAAGGGTTTGAAACGGTCATAGAAGCATTGAAATTCCCCACTGATTTTCTTCTATTTGCTTTCCTGTTACCACTCTGAACCCATTCTACTTGTGCAAGGTGATTTCTGAGGCCACTATATTTGCATCCATTGTATTATTATTAGGGCACTTGGCAGAAACTAGTTCATTCAGCAGAGAGCTAGAAAACAAGAACATTAGTAATTCTGCTGGAATTAACTAATTTATTTGTAAATATAAAGTCTAATCGGGAGAAAAAGGGATGCTTCAGCAACATCATTTTCGCTGCCGAATCCCAGTTCTATTAAAATGGATTCATTTCTGTTTCCTCCAACCTTGCTGAGCAGGCTAAAAACTAATTTCTCTCTTCTGGGGAGTCAGAGTGTAACACAGAACCCTCCAACCCCCACCCAGATGAAACAGTGCCTCCTGGAGGAAGCATTCTTTCCTACCTGCCAGATCATTGAGGGAATTTGTTGTTCATAGCCCACTTGGTCCATGTTACTCTGTAAAGCTCCACCCTGAGGAGGTAACTAGAAAATTTTAGCTGCTAATGGTGCGATATAATGAGCACTGTGGGGCCAGTAACTTGCAATTAACATTCATTATAACTATAAATTACAAACTGCAAGTGTGTCTCCATGAGGTCCTCACTCGGATGTTTTATATCCTCTTCGCTATGGAAATAGTAAGAACCTTAACCCCAAAGAGCCAGGATTTATTTGGGTTTGTGTCTTTATTTGTACAAGTTCTGCTGACTGCTTTTCCACACTGTTCTTTTCCTATACCTGTCTTCCTTAGAATGTCCCTACGTTGTCTCAGGACCCTTACCACCATTTAAAGAAAATTTTCAGATTGTGCCTTCAGTTGCTCAAAGTTGCTCTAGGTAACAGACCTTGAAAAATTAACAAAAAAGTCTTTCCCTGGTTACTTACAATTGCTGCCCTAGAATGGTGTTCTGAAGTTTGCTCCTTTTCTAAGAATAATTTGTGGATTATTTCTAATTTCCAAGTGCAGACCAAGTGAGCAAAACCATCAACCCCACCTCTAGCCCCTGGGAAACACTGTTCTGATTTCTAGCCCTATAGATTTGCCTTTTTCCAGAATGTCATTTAAATGCATGTCTGGTGACTTTTACTTAGCAGTGTCTTTTAGGTTTTTCTGTGGTGTTTCATATCCAGGAGTTCATTGCTTTTTATTACAATGTGAGTATACTACAACTCCTTTATCCATTCCCCAGCTGAGAATTTTAAACATACTTTAGTTTCTTGCTTCACATAAACTTATGAGTTCTGGTTTTAAGGAAGAAATCTCTCCTGTTCTTTCTGCACCACAGGCATTTTCTTCCAAGAATTTCTGGAATCCAATGTAGATATATTTCTGAATTTTAATCCCTACATAATATTCTGAATTCTAATATTTCTGAATTTTAATTCTTATGTAATATTTCATGACAAAAACCTTTTGCAATACAAAAATTAATTTGTAGGAGCACCTGAGTGGCTCAGTGGGTTAAGCCTCTGCCTCTGGCTCAGGTCATGATCTCAGCGTCCTGGGATTGAACCCCACATCAGGTTCTCTCTCTGCTCAGCAGGGAGACTGCATCCCCTCTCCCTCTCTGCCTGCTTCTCTGCCTACTTGTGATCTCTGTCTGTCAAAAAAATAAATAAAATCTTTAGAAAAAAAATTAATTTGTAAAAATATTCATCAGGCCCCATTTAAAATCTCCTTCTCTGTGAATAAAACATAAGCTTTGGGAGATAAAAGAGTATGTTATCAAAACAATAGGAAAAAATGGGAAACACATTTCCTATTGTGCCTAGTAAGTGCTTGTAAACAACAAAAAAGTTGCTTAGGGTACACAATAATTGTTTTGATAGGTTTTATTATTATTAGATATGGTAAGGCCAACAGATCAGGAGATTATTGCCATTGAAAAGTCATTTTGTCCCTTACAGTTCCCAGGAGGAAGGGGCATACTGTGGCATGGCGGGCCACATGGCGAAGTCCCAGGATTGGTCAGGAGGCAGAGGAAGGTGGGGACTGCAGGCAAAGGTTTTTGTGGAATGGGTAAAGTAGGGTTAGCAGGGTGAGGAGTGGGTAGTTTGCATAATTTTAGTGGGCTCTGAGACATAAGGGCTGTCCCCAGTGTCTAGTATCTGGCCCTGGAGTGATTAGCATAGAAGTCCCGAGTATGAGAGCTCAGTAAAGGAGGTGGCTGGAGATGTGGGTTCTGGATTGGTTGGCTTATATTTGAAAAGCATGCTTGTGGGTGAGTTATTTACCATCTCTAGGAACTGGCTAACTCTGGGAAGGTCAGGCTCTTTGGGGTCAGCAAGGCCCTAGATGTCAAAGCAAAAGAGACAGAAAAGTAAAGACATCGTTTATACAGTAATATGTTTCCTAAGTATATTTTTTTAAGAAATACAATGTTCAGTGCTCTTTAAAATCAGTAGGAAGTTGCCTGGTCTAACCTAATTTGGCAGAATTCTATGTGATTACAGCTGATGGGAGTAAGGGCAGAGGGATCTGTGGTGTCCATACTGAGTCTTAGAATCACTGAAGAGTAGATTTGCCTCTTTGCACATTTAGAATAGTTTGGGGTGGATAAAAGCAACGAGTTGAAATAAGAGGACACAGCAGCTGATTGAAAGCTGAGGGAAATAGGCAATTTCCATACAGCAAGAAATGCTGAAGTTTAATCCTCTATTCAGAAAGCAGAAACTCTTGTGTGAGTTGGAGGTAACAATAGAGCACATTTTATCAAGAAAGGAACTATGAGACAAGGTTTGGAAATAACAAGCTCGTAAAATTGTCAGAAAAAAATTGTTCCTCTCCTATTGTGATGAGGTCCCTATTTAGTTTAAAAAAGGAGGCATATTTTATGCCACGCCATCAAGAGTGAGTAATCAGTTTCTATTGTGTTAATAGCTTTATGGCTCATAAGAGAGGAGAACCTGCCTGATGTCTTTGTACTGGTCATGAATTCTACCACTCAGATAAGCCCAGTAGTAGTCACTGTGAACACTTCCTCCGTCTCCAATATGCTGGTCCTCTGTTTGCCCCTCATTGTTTAGTGTGACCAGAGACAGCATTGTTCTGGGTGAATACTGAAGAGAGTCAGGATGACCATCCAAATTGATAGACTCTGAAAAAAAGAACATTGGAGGCTGCTCAAAATCTAAATAGTTAAGACACTGGGAGTACACAGTAATGGTTTAATATATTCCAGGTCTTAATAATTCTATAATCTTCGAAGAGGAAAGACTGTAATTAAATTGTTGAGAGCAAAATGCAATCAAACCTAAAGACCTAGGCCCCATGCTGCTGATGAGTGGTTATGTTAGCATTAATTCTCACCAACAAAACATGCTTTAAAGATTAAGCATGGAACCCTGATTCAGGAAGTGTGAGACTTGTACCAATGGTGTTTATATTTTAAAACCTGACTTACATTATTAAGCGTAATAAATAGCTACTGGCTCCCCAAGATGACATAGTGTTATAATTATACCTTTGATTGACTTCTGTATATGTGTGTTTGTATGCTTTTTAAAATTTTTTTATTTTTTTGTTTATAAAGGTGTAGCAAGGACCACACTTTATACATGTAATCCCTTCAATAGTAATCCCAATCTTGTGGCCCAAGCTTTGCTTAGCATTTTCCAGCACTCTCCTAGTGCAGCATACTACTTTTATTACAGCACTTACTATCTCAGATTATTTTTATAGTTACTTATTTGTTGCCTCTCCTACTAACGAAACTCTGGAATGCTGGTACTATAACTTACTTGTCTCTGTGTCTTCAGTATATGTACATGTAAACTGATTCTAGAATTAATGGTTTTTCAAAGTACTGTGATTTTTTAATTGCAAATAACTAAGCCTTAATGATTCTTACATTTATTTCTCAAAAGATTTAAGTGACTGTTTTTATTTTAGGCTAAAGTTCTGATGCTATAATTCACTAAGATATCCTTCATCTACTAGGTCATTCTGTCACAATTCTAATTCAAAGTGCAGAATTTACAAAGGTAGGATCTTGGAGAAGACACATGTAAATCATCTAGGAGGAAGGCATTTTAGGCCTAAAATTATTTCAATAAAATGTCTAGTGCACAATAAAAAATAAAAAGAACAAGACTGAGATGAGCCAACAACTAGGGATGAAGAAAAACTGGAACAATGGACAATAATAACCAACCCAAAGAGATCTCAATCCTGGAGTTACCCTAGATGGACTTCAAATGCAGATGCTTATAATACATAAGGAGATAAATGACAAGATTGAGAATTTAGTCAAAAAAGTGGAAGAAGTTATTTTAAAAGTGAACAAATAAGAATTTCAGACCTAATAAACACCAAGCTCCAGTTACTTTTCTACTATCTGAAACTGGTGTAAAATAGCAAAAATCATTAGTATTAATACAATCATCACCACCTCTCACAATTCTGAGTTGACTAGGTTCAGCTAAGTAGTTCTTGCTCGTTGTTCTCTCATGTGTTTGCAGTCAGATGGGGGCCAACGATGGAGTCTTCTCAAAGGCCTCCTCACTCACATGTCTAAAAGTTTATGTCATTTGGATCTCGATCTTCTCTGGAAAGTAAGCTGTTATACTACAAGTAGCCTCCCCAGCGTGGCCTGTGCTTCCTCAAAACATGATGACTGAACTCCAAGAGAAAGCATCTCAAAAAAGAGGAGTCAGGTGAAAGCTGGTTTTTATGACCTACCATGAGAGACCATAGAGCGTTACTTTTGATAGAAGCAGTATCCAAAAAATTGAAGATCCGTGCAACACATAAAACAACAAACATTATAAACTAATTAGTTGTATGTAACTGAAGATTAGACTTATTTTTTTTAAATTAGTTATTAAGGATTGGAGAGGCAAGATGACAGAGGAGTAGCAGATTGAAATGACATCAAGTTGCAGGAGATCAGCTATATAGTTATCAAACCATTCAGAACACCTACAAACTCAACAGGAGATCAAAGAGAAGAGCAGCAATTCTAGGGGAAAAAAAAAATCAACCACTTTTTGAAAGGTAGGACATACAGAGAAGTGAATCCAAAGTGAACGAAGGTTAGACCGTGGGGGTGGGGGTGGCGGGGGCTGGCTCCTGGCAAGCGGCAGAGCAGTGGAGCACAAAATCAGAACTTTTAGAAGTTTGCTCCACAGAGGGTCATCACTCCAGAGTCTAAGCGAGGGTGGAGCCCTCGCAGGGACAGTGTGGTCTCAGGACCTGCGGGGTCACTGAAAGATCAGGGGTGTCTGAGTGTGGCAGAGATCCCAGTTATCAGACTGGGGAAGCTGACTACAGAGACAGAACCAAGGAGTGAGTTCTCTTAAACCGTGATCCAAAGCACAATCGGGTCACTGCTCTTTGAGCAAGAACCCCACAAGTGGCAGATCCAGGGAGACTCACCTTCCTCCTCTAGAGGCAGGAATCTGCTGGACTTGGAGACTCCAAATGGGGCTGTGTGCGGAGACAGAAACACTCAGTCACAGGCCGGGTGAGCCCAGAGCGTGGCTGGAGACCGGGAGTGATTGACCCCTTTTCTCTGAGGGTGCACTGAGGAGTGGTACCCTGAGCTCTTGGCTCCTCCTGGAAGGAGATTGGGAGGCCACCATTTTCATTCCCATCCTCCAGAGATCTATGGAAAGCATTCAGGGAACAAAAACTCCCGAGAGCAAACTCGAGCAGATTTCTTAGCCTGCCCCTGGCAAAGGTGGTGCAATTCCACCTCAGGCAAAGACATTTGAGAATCACTACAACAGGCCCCTCCCCCAGAAGATCAGCAAGAACATCCAGCCAAGACCAAGCTCAGTGATCAAGGAGAACAGCGGACCTCCAGAGCTAGGGGAAAGCAATGCATGGAATTCATGCCTTTCTCCCCATGATTCTTTATTCTTGCAAAGTTAAAGTAAATTTTTTTATTTTTATTTTTTCTTATTATAATTTTTTAACTTTTCCTCTTTCCTCTTTTAACGTTTTTAACTGGTTTATCTTAACAATACCTTTCTTTTTAAAAAAATCTTTTTAAACCTTCATTATTATAGTCATATTTTATCCTTCATTGTATTTAACCTTAATTTTTGCATACATATAAGGTTTTTGTTTTTGTTTTTGTTTTCTAAAAAATTTTGGGATGCAATTTCTTCTAATAGATCAAAATATACCCTAAATCTAGCACAGGGCTTTAGTCTAGTCTCCAGCCTGAGCATATTCTCTCCCCTTTTTTTTCCTTCTTCTTCTTTCTTTTTCCAACCAACTTATCTTATCAATTCCTTTTTTAGAATTTTTTTTAAATTTTCATCTTTACAGTCATAGTCCATCCCTTCATCATGTTTACCCTTATTTTGATATATATTTTTTTTCTTTAAAATTTTGGGAGGTAGTTTCTTCTAAGAGACCAAAATACACCCAAAATCAAGTGGGTGTCTCTGTTCTATTCACCAGGCTAACTTATATATATTTGTATATTTTTTTAAATTTCTTTTAACTTCTTTATTCTCCCCCCAGTTTGAGATCTCCTCTGATTTGGTTAGCATACATTTTTCTGGGGTTTTTGCAACCATTTCTCTCATTCATATATTCTTATCTGGATAAAATGACAAGGCAGAAAAACTCACCACAAGAAAAAGAACAAGAGGCACTACCGACAGCTAAGGCCCTAATCAATACAGACATTGGTAATATGTCAGATCTAGAGTTCAGAATGATGATTCTCAAGGTGCTATCTGGGCTCAAAAAAAGGATGGAGGATATTAGAGAAATGCTGTCTGGAGAAATAAAATTCCTTTCTGGAAAAATAAAAGAACTAAAATCTAACCAAGCTGAAATAAAAAAAGGTATTAATGAGGTGCAATAAAGAATGGAGGCTCTTACTGCTAGGATAAATGAGGCAGAAGAGAGAATTAGTGGTGTAGAAGACCAAAGGACAGGGAATAAAGAAGCTGAGCAAAAGAGAGACAAACAACTACTGGACCATGAGGGGAGAATTTGACAAATAAGTCATACCATAGGATGAAACAGTATTATAATAATTGGGATTCAAGAAGTAGAAGAAAGAGAGAGAGGGGCAGAAGGTATATTGGAGAAAATTACTGTAGAGAATTTCCGTAATATGGCAAAGGGAAAAAGCATCAAAATCCAGGAGGTGCAGAGAACCCCCCTCAAAATCAATATGAATAGGTCCACACTCTATCATCTAATAGTAAAACTTACTAGTCTTAGTAACAAAGAGAAAATCCCAAAAGCAGCTTGGGTCAAGAAGTCTGTAACATGCAATGGTAGAAATATTAGATTGGCAGCAGACTTATCCACAGAGACCTGGCAGGCCAGAAAGAACTGACATGATATAATCAGAGCACTAAATGAGAAAAATATGCAGCCAAGAATACTATATCCAGCTAGGCTCTCACTGAAAATAGAAGGAGAGATTAAAAAGTTTCCAGGACAAACAAAAATTAAAAGAATTCGCAAACACCAAACCAGCCCTATAGCAAATATTGAAAGGGATCCTCTAAGCAAAGAGAGAGCCTAAAAGTAGTAGACCAGAAAGGAACAGAGACAATACACAGTAACAGTCACCTTACAGGCAATACAATGGCACTAAATTCATATCTTTAAATAGTTACCCTGAATGGAATGGGCTAAATGCCCCAATCAAAAGACATGGGGTATCAGAATGGATAAAAAGACAAAACCCATCAATATGCTGTCTAAAAAGAAACTCATTTTAGACCCAAAGACACCTCCAGATTTAAAGTGAGGGGGTGGAAAACAATTTATCATGCTAATGGACATCAAAAGAAAGTTGGGTGGCAATCCTTGTATCAGATAAATTAGATTTTAAGCCAAAGACTATAATGAGAGATGAGGAGGGACACTATATCATACTCAAAGGTTCTGTCCAACAAGAAGATCTAACAATTTTAAATATCTATGCCCCTAACATGGGAGCAGCCAACTATATAAACCAGTTAATAACAAAATCAAAGAAACACATCAACAATAATATAATAATAGTAGGGGACTTTAACACCACCCTCACTGAAATGGACAGATCATCCAAGCAAAAGATCAACAAGGAAATAAAGGCCTTAAAAGATGCACTGGACCAGAGGGACATTGCAGATCTGTTCAGAACATTCCATCCCAAAGCAACAGAATACACATTCTTCTCTAGTGCACATGGAACATTCTACAGAATAGATCACATCCTGGATCACAAATCAGGTCTCAACTGGTACTAAAAGATTGGGATCATTCCCTGCACATTTTCAGACCACAATGCTCTGAAGCTCGAACTCAATCACAAGAGGAAAATTGGAAAGAACTCAAATACATAAAGGCTAAAGAGCATACTACTAAAGAATGAATGGGTCAACCAAACAATTAAAGAAGAATTGAAAAAATTCATGGAAACAAATGAAAATGAAAACACAACTGTTCAAAATCTGTGGGACACAGCAAAGGCAGTTCTGAGAGGAAAATATACAGCCATACAAGCCTTTCTCAAGAAACAAGAAACGTCTCAAGTACACAACCTAACCCTACACTTAAAGAAGCTGGAGAAAGAACAGCAAAGAAAGCCTAAACTCAGCAGAAGAAGAGAAATAATAAGGATCAGAGCAGAAATCAATGAAATAGAAACCAAAAGAACAGTAGAACAAATCAACAAAACTAGGAGGTAGTTCACTGAAAGAATTAATAAGACTGATAAAGCCCTGGCCAGACTTATCAAAAAGTAAAGAGAATGGACCCAAATAAATAAAATCATGAATGATAAAGGAGAGATCACAACCAATACCAAAAAAATACAAACAATTATAAGAACACATTATGAGCAACTATACACCAGCAAATCTGACAATGTGGAGGAAATGGATGCATTCCTAGAGACATAGAAATTACCACAACTGAACCAGAGAGAAATAGAAAACCTGAACAGACCCATAACTAGTAAGGAGATTGAAGCCAGTCATCAAAAATCTCCCAACAAACAAGAGCCCAGGGCCAGATGGCTTCCCAGGGGAAATCTACCAAACATTTAAAGAAGTAAGACCTATTCTCCTGAAACTGTTCCAAAAATAGAAATAGAAGGAAAACTGCCAAACTCACTTATGAGGCCACATTACCTTGATCCCAAAACCAGGCAAAGACCCTATCAAAAAAGAGAATTACAGACCAATATTCTTGATGAACACGGATGCAAAAATTCTCACCAAAATACTAGCAAATAGGATCCAACAGTTCATTGAAAGGATTATTCACCATGACCTAGTGGAATGTATTCCAGGGCTGTAAGGTTGGTTCAACATCCCCAAATCAATCAATGTGATACAATACGTTAATAAAAGAAAGAACAAGAACCATATGATACTCTCAATAGATGCTGCAAAGGCATTTGACAAAGCACTGCATCCTTTCTTGATCAAAACTCTTCAAAGTGCAGGGATAGAGAGCACAAACTTCAATATCTCCAAAGCCATCTATGAAAAACCCACAGTGAATATCGTTCTTAATGGGGAAAAACTGAGAGCTTTTCCCATAAGGTCAAGAACACAGCAGGGATGTCCACTATCACCACTGTTATTCAACATAGTACTAGAAGTCCTAGCCTCAGCAATCAGACAACAAAAAGAAATTAGAGGTATCTGTATCAGCACAGAAGAAATCAAACTCTCAATCTCTGCAGATGATATGATACTTTATGTAGAAAACCCAAAAGACTCCACTCTAAAACTGCTAGAACTTGTACAGGAATTCAGTAGAGTGTCAAGATATAAAATCAATTCACAGAAATCAGTTGCATTTCTATACACCAACAACAACACAGAAGAAAGAGAAATTAAGGAGTCAATCTTATTTACAGTTGCACCCAAAACCATAAGATACTTAGGAATAAACCTAACCAAAGAGGCAAAGAGTCTGTACTCAGTAAAATATAAGGTCCTCTGAAAGAAATTGAGGAAGACTCAAAGAAATGGAAAAACGTTCCCTACTCCTGGATTGGAAGAACAAATATTGTGAAAATGTCTATGCTACCTAAAGCAATCTACACGTTTAATGCAATCCTTGTCAAAATACCGTCAATTTTTTTTCAAAGAAATGGAACAAATAATCCTCAAATTTAGAATGGAACCAGAAAGACCCCGAATAGCCAGAGGAATGTTGAAAAAGAAAGCCAAAGTTGGTGGCATCACAATTCCAGACTTCAAGCTCTATTACAAAGCTGTCATCATCAAGATAGTATGGTACTGGCACAAAAACAGACACATAGATCAAAGGAACAGAATAGAGGCCCAGAAATAGACCCTCAACTCTATGGTCAACTAAACTTTGACAAAGCAGGAAAGGATATCCAATGGAAAAAAGTCTCTTCAACAAATGGTGTTGGGAAAATTGGACAGCCACATGCAGAAAAATGAAACTTTCCTTACACCACATACAAAAATAGACTAAAATGGATGAAAGACCACAGTGTAAGACAAGAATCCATCAAAATCCCAGAGAACACAGGCAGCAACCTCTTCGACCTCAGCCACAGCAACTTCTTCCTAGAAACATCACCAAAAGCAAGAGAAGCAAAGGCAAAAATGAACTATTGGGATTTCATCAGGATCAAAACCTTTTACACAGCAAAGGAAACAGTCAACAAAACCAAAAGACAACTGACAGAATGGGAGACGATATTTGCAAACGACATATCAGATAAAGGGCTAGTATCCAAAATCTATAAAGAACTTATCAAACTCAACGCCCAAAGAACAAATAATCCAATCAAGAAATGGGCAGAGGACATGAAGAGACATATCTGCAAAGAAGACATCCAGATGGCCAACAGACACATGAAAAAGTGCTCCACATCACTCGGCATCAGGGAAATACAAAACAAAACCACAATGAGATACCAACTCACACCAGTCAGAATGGCTAAAATTAACAAGTCAGGAAATGGCAGATGTTGGAGAGGATCAGGGAAAGGGGAACCCTCCTACACTCTTGGTGGGAATGCTAGCTAGTGCAGCCACTCTGGAAAACAGTATTGAGGTTCCTCAAAAAGTTGAAAATAGAGCTACCCTATGACCCAGCAATCAAACTACTGGGTATTTACAATAAGATACAAATGTAGAGATCCGAAGGGGCACATGCACCCGAAAGTTTATGGCAGCAATGTCCACAATAGTCAAACTATGGAAAGAACCTAGATGTCCATCAACAGATGAATGGATGAAGAAGAGTGGTATACACACACACACACACACACACACACACACACACACAATGGAATACTATGCAGCCATCAAAAGAAATGAAATCTTGCCATTTGCAATGACGTGGATGGAACTAGAAGGTATTATGTTGAGCGAAATAAGTCAGTCAGAGAAAGACAATTATCAGATGATCTCCCTGATGTGAGGAATTTGAGAGGCAGACTGGGGAGTTTGGGGGGTGGGTAGGGAAGGAAAAAATGAAACAAGATGGGATTGGAAGGGAGACAAACCATAAGAGACTCTTAATCTCAGGAAACAAACTGAGGGTTGCTGGCGGGTGAGGGGCTAGGAAGACGGTGGTTGGGTTGTGGACATTGGGGAGGGTATGTGCTATGGTGAGTGCTGTGAAGTGTGTAAGCCTGATGGTTCACAGACCTCTACCCCTGGGGCAAATAATACATTATATGTTAATAAAAGTAATTAATTTTTAAAAATTAGTAATTACTGGGGGAAAGGATCAGAACAAAATATCCGGGGAGGGGGGGACACAGAAAGACAAAAGGTTGGAAGAGAACATGAGAAACATATAGTATTCTTATGTTTTGTTATAATCCTAGAAGAGAAGAGTGACAAGCGAGCAGATGCAAAACTTTAAGATATATTGGCTGAGGAAATATTTCAAAAATAAGAAAGACATCATACCGTACAGTCAGGAATTTCTACTAAATCTAAGAATGAATAAAAGAAGGATGCTCTTGAACCAAACTGGCTATTTTCAGAAGTTACAGTATAACTTGTAGCTAATAGTTCAGTAGAAATTATGAAAGTCAGGAAAAAAATGGAATAATACCTATAAAGTGCTAAAGGGAAATAACTACTTAAAATTCCAAGCTTAGTGAATATGTTCTTTAAGATTAAACGTGAAATTAAAATATTGTATACAAACTGAAATCTGATATAATTCTTCCTCTGCGGACCTTCATCAAAGGGAATACAGACATGCTGAAAAACATCTGTCATGAAAAAAGGTTGTTCCCAGATCGATTCGAAATGCAGTACTGAATAGGGGTGCCTGGGTGGCTCAGTGGGTTAAAGCCTCTGACTTCAGCTCAGGTCATGATCTCAGGGTCCTGGGATCGAGCCCTGCATCAGGCTCTCTGCTCGGCAGGGAGCCTGCTTCCTCCTCTCTCTCTGCCTGCCTCTCTGCCTACTTGTGATCTCTGTCCATCAAATAAATAAATAAAATCTTTTAAAAAATCTATATTAAAAAAAAGAAAAAGAAATGCAGTACTGAATAAAGATAAATGAAAATCGTTAAGACACGAAACTTAGAAAGCTAATTCCAAAAGTTATCTGGAAATAAACATGGAAAACCTCACATGAATTAGCCAACTCATTGTTGAAGAACAGGCTGAAAAGACATACCCTTCCAGATATTTAGACATATTATAAAGCTAAACTATTTAAGACAGTGTGACATCAGCAAAGAATAGATCTCTGGGCATTGGAAGAAACACGGACTTTTTATACAGATATTTGTTTTATGTCAAAGGTGGTAATGGAGAGCATTTGGGAAATAGTCTTTTTTTTTTTAAGATTTTATTTATTTATTTTAGAGAGAGTGCACTTACACGTGCAAGCGGGTGGAGGGGCAGAAGGAGAGGAAAGGAAGAAAATCTGAAGCAGACTCCCCACTGAGCATGAATTATACTTCAACAGTAAAAAAGAGTAACTGATCCAACCTTACATTTATAAACACCAGTAATATTAATTATAGATAGATGATAGATTTAAAATATGAGACTAAAATAATATAATTTTTGGATTCAAAGAGAGGAGAATATCTTCATGATTTCCAGGGAGACATTACTTTTTAATAGAACTCTTAAAATACTAATAAAAGAGTCGATATATTGGACCACATTAAGATTAACAATAATAAGAAATTCTGGGGTGCCTGCGTGGCTCAGTCGGTTATGTATCCAACACTTGATTTTGGCTCATGTTAAGATCTCAGAGTCCTGATCAAGCTCTGTGCTCATCAGGAAGTCTGCTTGAAGATTCTGTCCCTCTGCCCTTCCCCCTGCCCTGCCTCGGGCATGCTCTCTCTTCTCTCTCTGTAAAATACATAACTAAATCTTTTTTAAAAAAGAAGAAGAAGAAAAGGAATATTAACAAATTCTATTCATAAAAGTCCATGTAGGGCATGAAAATTAGGCATAGTATGAAAGAAAATACTTGCAACATATATGACTAATGAAGGGGTCATATCCAGATTATGTAGTGAACTAAAAAGAAGCAATAAGGAAAAGATAACCCAATACAAAAATGAACAAGTAACTTGAATAGGCACTAGAAAGAAGATTATATCCAAATAATCAATACAGATAATAAGATCATTCAATCTTCTTATTACAAATTCAAGTTTCGATGAGATAAGATAGTCCACATTCAATTATGGCTAAAAGTTAAAAGACTGACAATAGCAAATGTTAGTGAAGATATGAAGTACTGGAACTCTCACCCATTATAGTAGAAGTGAATTTTGTGCAATAACTAGTCTGTCATTATCTAGTAATCTGGAACATATACATACTCCATAACCAAGCAATCCCAGTTCTAGATATGTGCTCTATGGAAATGCTGTACACCTCTATCAAGAAACAGGGACTCAAGTATTTAATATTTGGTAATAAACTGAATGTGATTCAGCAATAGAATGGAAAAATAATTTAACATAATCAAATAATAGAATATTTCAATAACAATGAATGGCCTACACTATACACAGCTACATGGATGAATAAATAGAATTTTCAGGGAGGAAAAGAAACCAAACACAAAAAAATAAAATTGAAAAATCAACAAAACTAACCTACAGTGTTTATGGATGCACAAGCAGTTGTGAAATTTAGGTGAAAAACTAAAAAACAAAAACAAAACAAAACAAAAGCCCAGGAAGTTATTGCCATAAAAATCTGGTTAAATCGGAGTGTGGAATGGGAAGGTGGTAGGAATTGAGGAACAGAATATCCTAGGATGCTTACTATGTTCTAAGTTTTGATTAAGTGGTAGTTACACTCTTGTTTACTTTCTGACACATCATTGAGCTCTATATATTTTTTCTTATTTTTTCTATACTTGTTTCTTACAACTAAAAGTTGTGAAATAAAAATATGAAAATATTACAATTATATTTCTTAGAAATTTGTTATTTTTAAACATCAAGATATTCTGAACCTTGTTTCAGAATATTGAAAGTAGAACACATGGTAATTTTATAGTGCATATCTGTTAAAATATTGTGTTATCATGATATCAGACCAGCTTTGAACTCATTATCTTTACCTCTCAATTTTTTAACTTGAAAGGACAATTTGCTAGGTAGTAAAATTATGACAAGTGGTTAAGTCAGGAACAGTTTGGTGTTTACATTTCCCTTTTGATCCTGCATGTTAATTCTGAATTTAAATGTGTCTAAAAGGGGCCTGGGTGGCTCAGACCTTAAATGTCTGCCTTTGGCTAAAGTCATGATCCCAGGCTCCTGGGATGGAGCCCTGCATGGGGCTTCCTGCTCAGTGGGAAGCCTGCTTTTCCCTCTCCCATTCCCCCTGTTCTGTTCCGTCTCTCGCTGTCTCTCCCTCTTCCTGTCAAATAAATTAACAAAATCTTCAAAAAAAAAAAAGTAATTTAAATAGTGTCTGAAAGATACAAAATCTTAATACAAAATGCAGATCATTTAAATCTGTTACCACTGGCACAGAATATCGAAGTTGATTGATTTCCTGGATTATAGACAGATACGAGTTTGTACCGTTGGAAGTCTTCCATCTTTGGCCATAATTTACATGGACATAATGTCCATCAATTCATTTATTTCTTCATAGAGTCAAGATTTCACTTGTGAAAGTTGTTGGCTTCTGTTTTTTTAAATAAATGAGCATGGTGATTTTATTTTCATGGTCCCTTAAAACACTACTTCTTAAAATCGAAATCAAAGTTTCAAAAGATTTCCTATTAAGCAGTTCATCAGGAGTTACAATTTTGATCAAATGAACTTTAAAATCTGAAGAGGTGAAATAAGTGAATTCCTATATAAAGGATTGGAACAAGCGGAAAGGAGGAATTTTTCTCTTGTTCTCAGAAATGCCCTGTATTCAACCTGCCTGCCCAAAAGTGTATTTGTAGATTCAGCCTTGAGTTTCTTATGATTTTTGTCCTTGATATTGCTTGTGTTCGCCAGCACAAAGATGGCCCATAAATTCCAAAACTTGCCTTTATCAGACCATACATAAGAAAAGCCTATCTTCACATACCCAGGATATTATACAATGTCTAGATTACAATGTTGCCTCCTGTGTTACTGTCAGATCACTTTAATAAGTGTTGTAAAATATATCCGTGGGGCACCTGGGTGGCTCAGTCAGTTAAGCATCTGACTCTTGATTTCAGCTCAGGTCATGATCTCAGGATCCTGGGATTAAACCCTGCTCAGTAGGTTGTCTGCTTGTCTCCCTGTCCCTTTGCCCCTCTCCTCTCCCTAGTCATGCGCACTCTCGCTCTCTCTCTCTCTCTCTCTAAGATAAATAAATAAATCTTTTTTTTTTTTTAAGAATATATAGCTAAAGTGCTTGTGTGGAAGTTCCTCTCTCCAACAACCACATGTATTTCTGGCACATAGTAGGCACACACACACACAAATGTGCTTATTTATTTGAAGACGTTTTAGCCTAAGTCAATTATTTACTTAAAGAATGAGTTGGGTTTTGTTTTTATTTTTGTTTTTTGTTTTTTGTTTTCTATTTTAGCTTACCTTCTCTCCAAATGGCAGGGGCTCGATGAAGTATTCACCAGAGATGCAAAAGTAGCTAGCTATAGATCTGGCCCAAACTGAAGACAGAAATGAACATAAGGTTTTAAACAGATGAACAGATGGGGGGAGGGGGTGAAAAGGGGCAACAAACCCTTCTCACCCTTGTGAGAACAAATCCTTGTTGCCCCTTCTCATAAGAAGAAGTCATGAGACTCTTAATGAAAGACAATAAACTGAGGGTTGATGGAGGGCGGTGGGCAGGGGATGGGCTAAATGGGTGGAGGTATTTAGAAGGGTACTTGTTACATAGAGCACTGGGTGCTGTATGTAAGAGATGAATCAATGAGGTCTGCTTCTGAAACCAATACTGTACTGTATGTTGAGTGACTAGAATTTAAATGAAAACTTAAATTAGGACAATATAGATTACAAAACTAGGGGAAATAACGCTTTGGTCATCTAAACCAAACAGCTAGTGTCAGGTACCTTCTCCAGTCAGGCGGTGATGTCGCATGCAGGACACGTGTATTCTCCAACCACAATAAGCATTTTCATCTCTCTGTCTTGACACTAGTCATCCATCAAAAAATGCTAATTATATTAGTTCTTTCCTAAGCTGACTCCCTTGGAAGGAAGTTTTTAAAAATGCAGTGGAAGCATTATTATGAATTTATTTAAAGTATGAATTTCATACATTTATTGATGAGAACAAAAAATAGAAAAAAAAAATCCACCAAAGAATTATTTTTCTTGTGTGTGGAAAGACAACTTAAAAATAGGTCTTTAAAAATCACGTAAATAGCACTGTCTTTTTAAATGGTATGAAGTGAAAGGATCAATGAAAGTTTATATTCAGTAGTAAGAATTGTATGTATCCTGGATAAAACCTGTTTGCTCTGTCTTTAAACCTAAAAGCTTAATTAATGAGAGAAATTGTAGACTGCAGGGGGTCAGCTCGAGGGTACGTATGATTTTTTGGAATATTCTGGTAACGTGGGAGAAGTTGAAAGCTTCCTCGAGAAAGATAAGGTGTTTCAAACCCCTTTTAAATGGAGATCTTAATTTAATTCTATCTCATAAAATGAGATCATGTTTGGGTCTATGTGTCACTTTGGGTCACTGTTGAAGAGCACTGAGACTCTTAATATGTTCTTCAGGGGAAAAAAATGTTGCTTTTACACCATTCACACTTACACCTTTGAACTTTGGGTCCATATTTATAAAAGAAGGTATTTTCCAAGTAAGTTACTATTCTTTTTTTTTTTAAGATTTTATTTATTTATTTGTCAGAGAGAGTGAGCACAGGCAGACAGAGAGGCAGGCAGAGGCAGAGGGAGAAGCAGGCTCCCCGCTGAGCAAGGAGCCCGATGAGGGACTTGATCCCAGGACGCCGGGATCATGACCTGAGCCGAAGGCAGCTGCCCAACCACCTGAGCCCCCGGCGTCCTGTAAGTTACTATTCTTACCTTCACATGGGCGCCTCCAAACCACCTAGCAACAGCTCACTGACATAGGGACACCGGTACTGAACGTTAGCCTGATGTCTCGGCCTCGATGTATTTTCCTTTTGCTCCAAAGCTAGGAGGACATTAGTGACATCTTCTCCCCAAAATGCCCATCTCCTAGTGCTTGTCTCAGAGACTTAACATAGACTGGTCCAGCCCGATATTCCGAATTTACCCAGCATCCAATTAAAAAAGCACGGCTCTTGAATTTCTCTGCCTAGTCGTTATCACAATTTTCTGGAGAATCCTTCAGGCCTGCTCCAAAAGGTCATTCTCCTGTGGTTTTCATGGCTCAGGATACAAAATATTTGGGTAACATTGTTGTCATATTCTGTTTGACTTAGCAAGAGCTAACCCTCCTGCCCCAAACACAAGATTATGCGGCACCAGCGTTCATCTAGATAGGCTCCATGACCCAGCTCGAGATGTCCGCCAAGACAAAGCCTTGGTGTGTTTAAACTTTGTGCTGTCTTTCTCTTAAGATTTTAGTCCACAGAACATTTTTCTTCTGCTATCTAGTTCCGTCTCTTTGGGTTCTTATGACATAATATTTTTTAAAATTTCGAATTTTAACTAATATGCCAAACCCAAGATCATCTGTTGACATACCTAGCCAACAAACTTTGATGCTATGGCTAAAGGGCAAGCTTTGGAGTAGACAACTCATGCATGCCAAGTACTGTACTTATTATTATTATCATTAGTATTAGTAGTGTCGCCATCCTTATTATTATGCATCACAGCAAACTTCTTAGATGTACTGCCATTATTATCCTCATCTTATAAACGAGAAAATGGAGTGTGTGAGAGATTAAATAACTTGTTATGAATTATGTTTGGGCCCAGCAATACAGAAATTACCTCCTCAAGGGATTTGGGGAGAATTCGTTGTAGGAATTCTTTAAAGAGAGTGTGGGTGTGATTATGGAACAAACATACGGTGATGGACATCCCAAGACTAGCAACAGAGAGAAGCTTTTATCTACTCCGTGCCTGAGGGAACAAGGAAACCAGAACCCAGAGAGAACGTGGATCCCTGGGGGATGGAAGCTTGCCAAAACCACAGTGTGGAGACAGGAGGAAAGGGTGGGGGGGAAATACCTCCTACTCCCTCCCACTGTCTTCTGGGAGTGCCCCACTTTGGCCAAACCAGAAGGCAAGCAAGGCTGGGCCTGTAGAAGTCAGCTTCCGAGGCACAATGCCAGACAGAGGCATCAGAAAAAGGACAGAGACTGTGTATCGGTACAAATAGAGAGGAATCAGTACCTCCAAGGTCACGCAAGTCCTTATGAGGACATCCAGAAAAGAAATTCCTGCCTGAATCCAGAACTCTTCCTTTCAACTAGAAGATGTAAGTGGTAAATGGTTAGACTATTTTCTTTGACATGTGTTTGCATTAACAACAAAAGACTTCGTGTCTCTAAAGTTAAATTCAGTCATATTTATGTTGATTGAAAATATTCATAACAAATATGCAGCCAAAACATCTAAAATGACAGCATGAGACCCTGACAGAATATATATCATTGCTCTATTTACTAGTAAATCTGGTTCGAGTGAACCCTGCAATAACATAGAAACTAAAGAAATAAGAAATTCCCACTAAAAAAATAAAAAGTTGTTTCCTTACTCTGTGCACCAACATAAACTGCCATGTTCTAAATAGAACCCCAGAGAGGAATCCATAAAGTCACCCAAATCAAAAATCAGAAACAGCCTGTCCGTTTATTCCACTCCTGACCAACTGTATTTTTTTTTGCATTTTCTACTAAATATTCAGCAAGCTGATGGTAGGTATAGTAATGGGCTATTTTGCCCGCCGTTCTAACTACACCAGCTACATGGTCTGCTGCACTAAATATAATGAAACTTGTATGGGGGAAGATAGCACAGCCCCTGAGAACAAAAATGAATTTCAAAAAAGGCAACATCACCAGAGCTATGCAATCAAATCCTTCCACTGCCAGAGAAACAGGGTGAAAAATGACCTTTACATGAGCTGGTGAAATAGCAAAGTGGTTTTCGTTCCCTTCTCAAACACGGTCTGTGTTGGTGGAAGCAGAAGGCAGATTTCCCCCGTGGAAAGCTGCCACTTTACCAGGGGAAGCTGTTTTTCACGGGCAAGTTCTCTTACAGGGACGAAGCACACATGGGGGAGTGATTGTTTGTCAGAGTCACAGGGTCACAGTCTGAGACCAGGAAACGCCATCTCCAAACACAACACAGCAGCGTCTGGAGACAGAGACGAGGCCGAGGATATTTCGGCAGCACAGCAGGAGGACATTTGCCAAGGAAGATGTTTTCATATTGGTCTCCAGATACCGTATGCTTTTGTGAAACCATCCCCCATAATCACATTAATAATATCTTTCACTTCCAAGTGCTTGACAGTTCCCAATATGCTTTCACATTTTGATCCTCCTGGCAATCCTATAAAGTGCGTAAGGCCAATAGTTTTCTAGGGGAGCAGCTGAGACTCGGGGATCAGGGGACTTCCAGAGCATCAGAGCTGAGCCCGAGCCCTTGGGCCCCTCATCCCTGTTTCCCAGAGCGGAACCTGCCTCCCAGCACATCATCTCAGCCTTGCACGGTCTCCTTCCCTCTGTTAGCCAGCCCCCCGCCCCATGCCACTCAGTGTCTTAACCCTAGTCTCAAAACCTTTACCACTTCCGTTGACATAAGTTGGAAAGAAACAGGAGATTTGCTTTTCAATTCTCTTGTTTTCTACCTTGCTTATTCCCTCTCCCCTCCCATTTGTAGGAAAACCTAATTAAAGTAGCAAGAGAAATAACTGTGGGGAACTGAGATGAGTAATCAGTCCCTCGGTGGAAAAAAAAAAAAAGAATAGTGTGAATTATATAAACATAAGATAACTTTATAGCTCTAGCATTTAGAATTGTAGATAATGGAGCAATACAAAATGTTATATAATTGAGATTCTGTAAACATCCTTATATGCAATAGGAAAAAAAATGAAATCATACAGATACAACTCAGCAACAAATGATCTTTTTGTTCATAGAGAAGATAGCATTTCAGATGAGCGCTTCGTGGAGCTTTAACAACTAGTGAAGCCGAGAGGAATATTTTTCACGAGGATGGCTTTGATCCGCGGTAGGTATTTACAGAAGGCAGCCGAGGGCTCTGACCATTAAGAAAAATAAAACAAAACGCATACTGCTTGAATCCCCATTAGGTCTCAAGGGTAAAAGAGTAAATTTCTCTCAGCTCCTTCCTTCATGGCGTTTTTAGTCCGTTCTGGACAACAGTTGGTGCCGGGAGGAGCCGGGTCCAAGAGATTCCCAGCAAGGCCCACGTCCTCGGGACCTCCGCAGTCGTGACCCTGAGCTGCGCGGGAGGCCGCGGAGGATGCGCCCAGCTCCTCTGCCTTCCCCCCTCTCTGGCCACTCGCAGGGAAGCTGCAGAGCCTCGAGGGGGGCCAGTTCTTAAATTAGCTGCAGCAGGTGTCTGGACCAGCTCTGGCCACGGTCGTCCGGAATGTTAAGTTGGCGCATCTGTAATGAGCGTTTCCTTATCTCCCTGCCTCCTCCCGACGCACCAGGAACCCAGGGTCCCCAGGCAGCCCCTCTGGCTGGTGACATCCACGTGGTCACGGCTGTCACTTCCACAGACTTGAAATTGCCCCCTCCCGAAAATCAGAACTCTGTTTCTAGAAATACCTCTCGGAGACATAAGTAATTAATTTCAATCCTACCAGCAGCCTGCCTCCAGTCTCTTGAAAGGGCTTAATTAACGATTGGAGAAGTTTCTGGAAATATGAAAGGAAATATGAAATATGGCTCGGGCCCAGGCGTGGGGATGCGGTGAACCGGAGGCGGTGGAGAGAGTCGGGCCTCCTCTGGGCAAGGAGCCCCCCATCTCACTCATGTGGCTTTCCAAGTCGCCGCCTGTCACCGCGCAGCCTGTCCTAGGCCGGGCAAGTGCTCGCACACCGTGCCCGAGGGACGGGTGTGGAAGGAGCGAACAAGCTAACGAGGCTGTGACCCTGCGGGAGGGTCTGCGTCCTTCTCCGTCCTGCCCGCGTTGATGGAGCAGGAAGCCGTCCGGGGCTTGCCCCAAGAACACTAGTGTCGGACTCAGGCGTGCAGAAGTCACAACTGAAGTGCTCGTTGAAAATGCAGAATCAGCCCCCAACACCTGAAGCCTTGTGAAATTCATCCCATGAAGTAAATTCTGCCTCACGTGAGACAAAATGGAACAGAGCAGAAAATGCAGGAAGAGGCGACAGACCCTCGCTGAGCCCGTGTCCCCTGCTGGCTTAAGTCACCGAACGGGCGCCCTTGAGAATTGCACCTGCCTGTGCCTTATCGGGGAAATGTGGTCAGTCCACTCAGCCAGGGCTGCGGGCAGGATGAGCAAGGAGAGGTCCTTCTAGAATGTTCTCTGAGGATGGGAGTCTGGCAATCATTTTCGCATCAAGCAATTGACTGTTCTCTCTGCTTGTTCTGATCTTCTCTCTCTCCTTCCTGGCTCCTGAGGCCTTTTCTGCCCTGAGCCTTTAGCCAGCTTGTTCACTGAAAGATGCTCCTGTTTGCAGAATCGTTTTCTTGGTTCAATTCTTGTTGATTTTTACCACCATCTGACTCACTGACCTTTCCCATGCATCGTGAGTGTGTGTGTGTGTGTGTGTGTGTGTGTGTGAATTTGCCGCTTCTCTCCTCTCTCTCTCACACCCCATACTCTTTCTCCACTTTCCTGCCAATATTAATGCCACCTGAAAGGTTGTTTTTGGCTCACTAACCCATACTTCTCTAACTCCAAGTGTGAACGGTCACGCTGGAAAGGAGTCCAAGGCTCACATGTGCCTCCCCTAGGAGCCTTCCTCATCTGGCCTCTCCTGACATCCAGGCCACAGTGGCCATCCTGGCACAGATCAAACTCTAGGCTCAACATCTAAGAATACATTTTTTTGGTTTTGGCTCTTTCTGTGGTTTTCTGTCAATGGCAAGAACCTTTTCAGTAATAACATCAAAATAAAATGCATTCATTTTACTCCATATCCTCAAATGACGGTGGAAGCTAGGAACGACACGGTGGAGGAACTAGAAAGAGTGTGGCAGAAACTCGAAAGACTTTTCTCCGCAAATGTACAGAAAGCCTATAGAGCTGACCCGAGGACTAGGTAATGTGAGATCACAGGAAATGAAAACCTTTGCCAGTTAGTTTCACAGACAGGAGAGTGAGGATGTTGCTATTTGAAATTGCAACTATTTCCCCACGATGACTGGCTCTAAATTTAATACAACTCAGTTGAGCAAAGAGAGTGGAGATTTTCTGATATTTTTCATAAGCCCCCTCCCAATGAGAAGGAGGTCATTTTAACTTGCCATTTTAAATTGTCTCTTTGGGATGTGTCATCTTGGTAATATACTGGTTTCCTCCCCCTCTTCTGTTTTACATAGTTTGAATAGACAGCTGACTTCCCTGGCCTTAGGTAGTTAAGGAACCTCAGATCAAGACCTGGTCTAGTCTGCCCCACATTGGCATCTGCTAAAGCTATCCATTTGGCCTTTTGGGGGGATATACTGGCACTTTTCACTGGATCCACTGATCAAGCATTTTCCTTAATCTTAGAATGCTTATATCCTCTTCTTCAACCCCAGTCCTCTGCCCAGAACTTTCTAGATGCTCTGCCTCTGAACTGAGGCCTATGGGGAGTCACAAGTGTAGGGTCATTGGCTCAATCTAGATACCAACTTATTAATTCCTGTCTTCTCCAGAACGTTCATTCAGATAAGAGACATCAGGGTGTGTAAGGCTCACCCAGTACCTTCTCTTTTTGTTTTCTTTTTCCCACCATCACCCAGGTCTGGAAGGAACAGAGTCCTCTCTTAAGTCATGTCTTAGTTTCTTTCTAGCCAGGATATATAATAAAGCTCAGACTTGGGAGGGGAAATTAAAAAATTTAAAAAAAAAAAAAACACTTCAGACTTAGTCCTCTAGACCTGACTTTTCAAAATTTATAAAAACCTGCTAGAGAGAATCAAATCATACTCTAAATTTCAGAAGCAGAATATTGACTTCGTATCTCTCTTGCTATAATAATAGTACTTGAAGCAAATAAAAACCCATGGCGGATTAGGGAGAAAGTGCCCGTGAGTAATAAGGTGCCCTTGAGTGACCGATCTTGCTGAGTCTAGGGCTGTGTCGGGGGAACAGAAAGTGGCACCTCTTGGGTGTGGCGGGCAGTAGTTTCCTTCTCTTTTCACCACACACTGACTCAGAAAGCAAAAGTCTGTGGAGATCCCAGCAGGACAAACTGGAAGAGATACATCCCTAGTGAAGCAAAACTGAAAACAGAAATACATTCCTCTCGTAACGTCTAGTTTTCTCCATTCTTTGCTCTCCCAACCACCCACATAATTTTTATCACGTCAGAGACATGGATCCCACTCACCACTCACAAACACCCAGAGACAGGATGTGGGATTTCCACGGGCACAGGGGAGCGCTGGCAGAGTTCAAAGACGGAGATGTGCCGGCTGGATTAGTCAAGTGGGGATGTCTCACCATCTGCAGTGAGCCAGCTGGCCACCCAGGAGAGCTGGTGGTGTACATTCTAGTCCAAGTACTGGAGAAGACTAATGTCCCAGCTCACAAATAGTTAGGCGGAAAGAGTGAATTCTCCGTTATCCCCTTTTCTTCTGTTCAGGCTTCCAGTGGATTAGAGGAGGCCACCCACAGTGGGGAGGACAATCTGTTTCACTTAGTCTACAGATCCAAATGTTAATCTCATCTATAAGCACCCCCCAACACACACACACACACACACGCACGCACACGCAGAACATTGTGTAACTCAATGTCTAGGCACCCTGTGGCCTAGTCAAGTGGGCATGTAAAATGATCCAACACACCTGCCATGAAGAGTGGACTCTTGGCTCTATAAAGGTGATTTCAGGATGTGAGGCAGACAGTCTGAGTGAGAATTTCCAATAGCAGTCATGGGACTATTGAAGCTCAATAAGTGACAAATTGCACTGATCTGAAATGGGCGTAACTGAACCTTGATATGACCTGCAGGTTCGTGCTGGAGGCCATGCCCCTTCTTCCATGAACTCCTGGGCAGTAGCAGGATGATTCTATACCTCCCCTCTCTTAACCCTTGCATGGAAGTAATTAAGGAGAAGTAAAAGTACCCAGGTCAAGATTGAAGATACACAGCATAGTAAATCACGTTTTAATGGTATTAACCACCTCTTAAAACACAGCAATTACTAAATTACTAAAAGCAAACTACTCACTCAAATGGAACTAAGTCGCAGCTTAGTTAGGAACTTCTATCTTTGAAAGAAGACCTTATTCATCATGTAGCCAAACCTTCTAACTTAAAAATAGCAATGCAAAATCCAAACATAGGTAAGAATAGGATAAGTAATATTTTTTTTCACGTAGGAAACTTCCATTTCTTTACCTCTTTTTTGGAACGTTCAATATCCGTATCTCTTCTGTCATTTGCTTTGTTCCATGACTTGATGTATGTAGGAATCTAGAAACTAATTGAGATGGACTGGAGGAGAAGGTGGATGGGAGAGGTTGGTAGGGATGGAAAACCTGCTCAAACAGATAAAGCAATTATATTCAGCTCCCCTAAGTCAGAGTGACTAAGAAGTCAGCTCCCCTAAGAAATCCTGAATCATTTCTGCTTTGTCTAGATTTTTAAGATTTTCCTTCCTTTCGCGTCTTGTATTAAAAATCTAATTGGGAAGAAGGCATGTAAAATTAGGAGTGCCATAGTATGGATTCATACCTGATTCATCAGGGGAAACACAGAGATGGTTGGTCAGTCCTTAACTAGGATACGTCAATATGAACCTTGATGAGCACCAGACTCTTAAACCTAAGAAGGTCAAAGATACCAAGGGAGAATATAAAAGAATTGACACTTTTACTTATGATGGGGAAATACTGGTTCCATTTCTTAGCTTCTGCTTTCAAGGTGACTCAAATGATCTGTTCACCATATTTTTAATTCAGATTTTTTTTTTTTATTTAAGTCTAATTGACACACAAGGTTACATTGGTTTCGGGTGTAAAACTTCGTGATTCAGCTTCACTACACATTATGCTCTGCCCACGGCGAGTGGACCACATTGGTTTCGGGTGTAAAACTTCGTGATTCAGCTTCACTACACATTATGCTCTGCCCGCGGCGAGTGGACCACATTGGTTTCGGGTGTAAAACTTCGTGATTCAGCTTCACTACACATTATGCTCTGCCCACGGCGAGTGGACCCTCCGTGACCGTACATCACCGTTGCAATAGCATCGACTATATTCCCAGTTCAGATTTTCTTTTAAGATTTTATTTATTTATTTGGTACAGAGAGACACAGCGAGAGAGGGAACACAAGCAGGGGGAATGGGAGAGGGAGAAGCGGGCTTCCTGAAAAGCAGGGAGCCTAATGTGGGGCTCGATCCCAGGACCCTGGAATCACGACCTGAGCCAAAGGCAGACGCTTAGCTGAGCCACCCAGGCACCCCCTCAATTCAGATTTTTAAAGGAATTCAACTTAACGTTTAAATGGAGTTTGAAAAGTAAGGTTTAAAATCTATTAACCTGGAAAGATGACATTTGACATTCTTCAAAAAAAAATTTTGATATGCTTCAATTTTTAAAATTTAAGTCAATTCATGTTTTCACCATGGCACTGAATTTTCATTTCTTCTGCAAAACAAATGAAAAACCTCAAACATATATTCACATCTTTTGTAATACCCATTAGTATTTGTCCTCAGTATATCAGAATGATTGTGTCATTTTACTGAGTGGCGTGTTTTGATAATGGCAATGAAAGACTAAAAGTTATACTGTATCAGTGATCTGTCAACTAAAAAACCTATAAAGAAAATTTTAACATAATATAACCAATTCACTAGCTTTCAATCTTCAAAGCATATTATTATGTTATGTATTTCATATAATCACTTACTCATTTGCTGAGTTTCTAAATGAAAAGGTAAATATGTATGAGAGTAAATGCAACTAATGAGTTAACATTTATTATTTTTTTAAAGATTTTATTTATTCATTTGAGTGGAAGAGAGACAAAGAGCACAAGCAGGGGGAGAGGCAGAGGGAGAGAGAGAAGCGGACTCCCTGCTGAGCTGGGACCCTGACCCCAGGACCCTGGGATCATGACCTGAGCTGAAGGCAGACACTTAACCGCTTGAGCCACCCAGGAGCCCCTACTTATTTATTTTTTAATACAATTTTTAAAATATTTTCCAGAAGCTAATACAGCACCTGACATATGATTGGTGGATGTCCAAAAAAATGTCAATGAATGCATAAAAATAACCTAAAAAGAAAAGACAAGATTGTAAGGTGAGAAAGTAAACCAATGTAAAATCAAGTATAGTCTTGCATTTCTTTTCAGTTTTGGCTACACTTGAAACACTTTCCTCTCTAGTAACTTAAGACACTGAAATTATCGTTAATTTAAAAATTACCTTCATTAACTATGTTTGGCATAAAAAGAGAATAAAAACGTAATTTGTAAACCCTGATTACAGGCTCTTTTGCTCTGAAGAAATATAATGATCTCATTTTTAGGTTCCTCTCAAAATGGTGAAGAGAAGCGTAACTCTTCTAATTCAGTGAGTAAATATTAGTAACTTGCATGTTAAACTGTAAAAATTTCCCTACCATAGCTTGGCAGTCAAATTCACTTTAAAAGGGAAGTATAATTTCTAAATGACAGAATTTAAGTTTTCGCTTGGCTTGCTTTTGTTATTACCTCTTTCCCAGACAAATCGGCTTGAGTCTATGTGGGTCACTGTTTCATGGGTTATACACCAAGCCTCCCCCAAACAGTTTTCAAAAAGAACAGTACAGGTCAGCCAGGAATGTAAGACAGATCTCTGTTCTCTTTGTGGTGGTTTGGACCTCCTCCATTCAGAAGAATACACTAACGCCAGGGGTTGTTCTTTTAAAAAAAAGAAAATTCTCTCCTTTATGTTTCATTTTGCTTTTTCATTGTCAGGGACCACAAAATCAATACTTGTCAGGTCGCCATCATACTGATAATTTTCAGTCATTTCAGTCCACACGTGAATGGAGCCTTGGGTGCTTTTTGTGATTGGCACTGGGGGTTAAGGATGTTAAACTCCTCATTTTCAAGGCGTATCCAATATTTTTCCAATAAAGCTACCAGGAGGTATGTATACAGGATGAATATAAAATTAGCTGTAAGCCTTTAAAAAAATTTTTTTTGCCCTAAACCCTCATAAACATCTAATGTAGCAATGTAATAAGGATAATGGTGGTACTTTGTGATCATGTGTTGAGGTAATTAAAGCACAACTAAGTGTTATGACTTACTCTACATCTTCACCTGCTAGATTTTTCAGTTCTAAATTTTTGAGGCAGAAAGGAAGGTAAGTAGAAAAGCATCTTGCAAGTATCTCTTTTTAAGAATTTACAAAATTTGGGGGACGTTTGATTGACTTTTGCATGGAGTTGAAAAAGGACCGAAGGAAAAAATTCAAAAGTAATAAAAAGTAAATAAAATAGAATAAAATTAAAACTTTGAAAATAATTGAAAAGATGAAAGTATTTTAATTAATGTGATTGTGATTTGGCCATCACAAGTGGAAGACTTAGAGAATCTTCAAACAAATCTGTACACTCGAGATCATTTAGATCAACTCTTTCATTTAAAAAAAAATTAGTTTTATAAAGGATCATAAATGTAAGTCATGAAGCTAATTTTCAGCAGATCCTGGCCTAAAATCAGGATCTCCTTAAAGGATCAGGTTTCTCAACTTGTTTGGGGGAAAGCATTGTATCCCTAAGGTTCCAACAGTGAAATCAACCAACAGCCGCCATATGTATAGACTATTTGGAGCCATAGAGTAATACCTTCAAGAGGCAGAGAGGACAGCAAATGTTCCTCCTTCCTCCTTACCTTCCTCCTTACAAAGGACTCAACATGAATTGGGGAGTGCAGGGAGGGTTTCATTGTAATTCATCTGTTTTATTGATTAATTGACTGACTTATGGGCACACCGTGGAGAAATACCCTCAGGAACTTGCTTTGACAGAAAAGGAACAGCCGCAGAGAAGGAGAGAGCACCTTCATAATGTGTAACACAAGCCCTGTGCTGAATGCTCTCTTTCTCTCCACTACAGAAATTTTCATAATTAAAGAATTATGCATGCCTTTCTGCTTCTCATCTTGTATGAACAAAATCGAGCTTAGTGATAATGAGCTTCCCTCTAAAATCACGGGTCTGGGTTCAGACACTTAAATTTCAATGACCTTGGGCAGATTCCTTCACCTCCCCCCTTAGGCATTTTCTGTAGGGGGGGGAAGCCATGAGGGCCTTGCCAGTGTTTGAGGCTCAGTGAGGTAATGCACAGACTTCAACTCCAAGCCTGGCCTTAATCCTTGCCCCCTGGGGGCTGGCTATTGTCCTCACCATCGCTACAACTGTTGCTGTTATTTCAGCTCATTACAAACCAGAACTCTGCAACCCCGTTGTCTTGAAAATCAGATCAGGTGTCTGTGCTACACTGGAAACAGATTGTGTGTGTGTGTGTGTGTGTGTGTGTGTGTGTGTGTTTCGGTTGGAAGGGAGGCCCCAAATGATCAATACAGTATTTTATAAGTTTAGCAGTAAAAGTGTAATTGCTAAGTGACAGAGACTGAGCTAGGCACATTTTAAACACTACATCTCCAACAAA
This sequence comes from Mellivora capensis, assembly GCA_004024625.1. Lineage (NCBI taxonomy): Eukaryota > Metazoa > Chordata > Mammalia > Carnivora > Mustelidae > Mellivora > Mellivora capensis. Next base: position 107,888 of record PISX010001813.1, on the reverse strand, counting down.
GTCCTGTAAGAGTTCTCTGACCCTTGCTTTAAAACTTAACATTAATTTTAATTAATTAAATCCAATTAATAAATTAATGGCACTTCCCTTTTTAACTTGACCATTTACATAAAGAAGTATTAGTGAGGGGCGCCTGGGTGGCTCAGTCAGTCAAGCATCCCACTCTTGGTTTCGGCTAAGGTCATGATCTCGGGGTTCTGGGATTGCCCTGCTGGCCGTGGAGTCTGCTAGACTCAGTCTCTCTCTGCCCCTACCCCAGCCCGCTCATGCGTGTGTGCTCCCTCTCTCCCTCTTTCTCTAAGTAAGAAATAAATCTTTTTTAGAAAGCACAGTTACTTTCTTGTGCATTTGTCCAGAGTTTCATGTACATGCAAGCGAAGACATACTTTTCTTTACAAAAATGTTCGTACACCGTACATGTATTACTGTCACCCTTCTTTCATTTAGTTTTGTGTCTTAGGTATCTATTTTAACAGTAGTGACAATAGTACTACTATTTAATGAGTAATAATCATAACATACACTGTTTTAAGATTGACATATATCAATTCATTTCATGTTTAAACTTCTGAGAAAAGGACTGACATAATAATATACCTACTTTGAAGATGAGAAGTTATCAGGTGTTGTGAGTTCCAAATACTTTTCCTATTTTTTATTTGCCCGCTCATGTGTATGATATCTTTTTTTTTAAGATTTTATTTATTTATTTGACAGAAATCACAAGTAGGCAGAGAGGCAGGCACAGAGAGAGGGGGAGGCAGGCTCCCCGCTGAGCAGAGAGCCCGATGTGGGGCTTGATCCCAGGACCCTGGGATCATGACCCAAGCCGAAGGCAGAGGCTTTAACCCACTGAGCCACCCAGGCGCCCCTGATATCTTTTTTATTAAAAAAAAAAAAAAAGTTCTTTTTTCAGGCAGAGTCATTCTTTTTTTTCTTTTGTCACCTTTTGGCTTGGATCATAGCTTGAAACTCCTTCCTCCTGCGTTTATATAGGAATTCTTCCCTATTTTCTTCTACTACTTTTTTTTTTTTACTTGCTTTCTCTGCAATTTATGTCACTGGAGGCAGAGGCGTAGATCCAGTATTTTTTCTAACGACCAGTGTCCATCACAGCTTATTGGAGGGTCTAGTTTCCCTCACAGACTGGAGATGACACTTTCCTTCCATATTTACCTCTCATATGACTAGGATCTGTTTCCAGACTTGCTATCCTACTGCTTCTGTCTGTCTGTCCATTTTGCTTGCACTTTCTTACCCCAGATCCAGGTCGGACTCACCAGAGCTCATAGAGAGAAACTTCAGCTACTTTTCGTAGCTGCTAAAAGGAAAGTAGAATGCCTGCATTGTTAAAGGACAATAAAGATTAAACCATTAATGGAATAAAAGTGTTAATTGGTTTTAAAACTGCTCGGCAGAAAGGCTGTGCTTTGAGGAATTTCATTACTTTCTATAATTAAACATTAAATTTTAAATACTGAATAGATACACTACGAGGTTTTCAGGAAAGTGCTCCTGCTCGTCCCCGTTGCTGAGGGTTTAAAATTTTTGTGTGCACGGTGGGTAAATATTTGGTCATGAAATATATCTACAATATTGCAAAAACTTACACTGAGAATGAAGTCATACAGCTTTGAACGTGGACAACGTTGCCAGAGGTGGACAGATTGTGTATAGGAAAATTGCATCTAAGAACCCACAGATAACTATTTTAAAGTATCTATGTTCACTTTTTTTTTTTTAAGATTTTATGTATTTATCTGACACACAGAGAGAGAAATCACAAGTAGGCAGAGAGGCAGGCGGGGGTGGGGGGGGGGGGAAGCAGGCTCCCCGCTGAGCAGAGAGCCCGATGGGGGACTCAATCCCAGGACCCTGAGATCATGACCTGAGCCGAAGGCAGAGGCTTTAACCCACTGAGCCACCCAGGTGCCCTCTATGTTCACTTTTTTAAAGTAAAGTATTTCCATAACTTTCGTTTGGGTGAATTTCTTTTGTTTGTCATTTGGAAAAAGACTAGAACTTAACCCTTCAGACAGAGTTAAGTTTGAGACTTAAAGGCAGGAAAAGGAGGGCATCCTTAATAGTTTACGTGGTACATAGGGGATGTTCTTAAGAGATTTGCTTCCAGGGGACCCTCTTTTAGAGCTGTGTCTCCCCTTTGAGCAGAACTGGGAGGACCTCGCATAGCGGAGCCCCTCATTTGGGGTTCTGTGTCCTGTGAACACAGACATTCATTCACGTCATCTCTGGTTGGTCCTTATTAGAATACAGCAGAGACTAGTTATTTTGAATGACTGTGGAAGTGAATGGCGAGATGGGCTAGAGAAGGAGAGGATAAAGGGGATTTGAAAAAGAACCATTGAGGGGTGCCTGGGTGGCTCAGTCGGTAAAGCGTCTGCCTTTGGCACAGGTCATGATCCTGGAGTCTTGGGATGGAGCCCTGCACTGGGCTCCCTGCTCAGTGGGGGTCTGCCTCTCCCCCAGCTCATGTTCTCTCTCGCTCTCTTTCAAATAAATAAATAAAATCTGGAAGGAAGGAAGGAAGGAAGGAAGGAAGGGAGGGAGGGAGGGAGGGAGGGGAAAGAAAGAAAAGGAAAGGAAAGAAAGGAAAGGAGCCACTGACAAAAAATACTAGGATTTTCTTAGATTCTTACTCTGTGGAACCCCGTTGACAACATAACACACAGCAGCTGCCTGGACTGGAGGGTCCCCAACACCACCCTCAGGCTCGGTGTTTCTCTAGGAAGACACAGGACTCAGAAAAGGCGATGCTGCTCATAGTTAGGTTGCTATAGTGAAAGTGCAGAGAAGGAAGGAAGGCGAGAAGGGACAGGCTCAGGCTTCCAGGACCCCCCCCGCCCCCGTTCCAGGGCAGTCACATGGGATACGCTTGTCCCCCCCACGATGGTGTGTGAAAGACACGAGAAGCCTTGTTAACGGGGGAGCTACAGCAAGCCTTAGCATCAGGGTTTTTCCTAAGGATCAGTCACATGAGCAGGCTGAGTCACTCCGACTCCAGCCTCCACCGGAGCAAAATAAGCATCATATTAGGATAAACTCATCCGGTCAAACTGGTACAGCATGGCTCAAGGCCTCAGACACACAAAAATTCACTCTTATCAGGCTGCATATTCCCAACCAAGATGCATAGAAACTGGCCAAGGGACCGTTCCCCTCCCCCACCCCCTCCCTCGCCCACCCCAACCCCCACCCCCAGCCCAAACACGGGCCTTTTTTCGGAACCTGCAGGGTTTGGGTGCCCATGGCCTGCTGGATTAATCCCTCCCTGACCAAATGGAAACAATCTTGTAACCAAGTCTTGTTGCCCCCGTTTTATAGATAAGGGACTGAATTGGTAAAATAATGTGTCCTGGTCAACCCCTCATTTCCTCCCGTTGGCCCCGTCCTCCCCCTGCTGGCACTTACTACAGGTAAGTGTGTCTCCCAACCATGCCTGTTTTCCCCACTCCTTGTGGAGCCTCAGAGGCAATGAGTCGTGTATACGTCTCCATCCTTTCCATCCTCGGGCTCAGGACAGTGCCTGGCTTACTGTTCCAGCCTGATAAATATGGGATAAATGAACATCACCGGCCATGACATGATGGTTGACATCTGTGCCCTCTGACTTTCGGATCCTATACTATTCTAATGTCCCCTAGGTCGCAATGTCAAAAGCAAACAAAACACACAAACAAAAAAAATTACCCTGAAAATTAATGTGTCAGTCCTACTTAGAATTTTTATGAGGCTCTGGTTTGTTCCTTAAAGCCAAAGGGACCTTAGAGAGGATATTCTATGACATTCAATTTTTGGTAAGAAAAAGTATGAATTTTGTGAAAACACCTTGCTAAGTAGAAAGAGAGCTAACAATTGTAATTGTCTGTAAATTTCCATCAAGTTCAGTTTGGAGCCAAGACCAATATACAGTATCCACATTGTCACCCTTTCTCCAAATAAATGCAATCTCAGAGCGCGCATGTTAGTGGCAAGGGGGTTAGGCTACTCCAATGTAGCACCTGTCTTGTCTCTTCCCAAGTTAAGGAAAGTGTTCTTCTCGTTTTTTGGTTCTTTTTGTCATGGTGTTTCCTTTCTGACCTTCAGTGTCCTATGTCACTGTCTGAAGCTGTACAAACACGGGCTCTGATTATCCTCATTTGGACCCCGAGTGTGATCTCTGTCTCCCCTTTAATGAAATGGTGACGTGAAGGGAGAGTTCGATGTGCCTGTGCTTCCCAAACTATAACGTGCAGAGGAGCCACCTGGGGTCTAGGGTATGCAGTTCCATCCCGTCAATCCCGACCGGCTCCCAGCGAGGCCGGGGCCGCTGGTCTGTGGACCACACGTGGAGTAGCAAGTCGAAATGACTTCATCTCTCCCCCCATCTTCTCCAGTACCACTTGCTCCCCGAAAACTCTTCAGACATCTAAGAAGGAATAAATATCTGTATCTGCTTCTTATGAGCCCCAAGATAACATGTTTTAAACACTAAGCAGGGAAACCTAAGCCATTCGTTCCAACACTGCAGGCGAAAGTCACTACGTAAGAACTAATTTTACCGAAGGAGGGTGAGCAGCTTGGCTGCAGGTTCCCGCGTTGAAGAAAGACCATCTTTGACTGCAAATGTCTTCACTTTTTAAAGCTAGTGTGTTTTAAAGCGTTGTTTGCTGATCCAAGAAAGGCTGGAGTTGACAGGAGTCTGTGTTTCAGAGGCTGGAGGAAACCTCCCGTAAGCTTCCAAAGCCTTTCCAGGCAGCTAAGTCCCAGGAGGTGGGCAAGGGTGGGCCCCCCGCCTGTCAGTGACTGATTAAGAAATGGCAGTCGGCATCTTCACTGTCTCATCTCCGAGGGGTCCTATGCGGTGCTTTCACAGGACAAGGAACAGAGCCCTCATCGGAACAAGCCGGCTCGCCGCGTGTCAGTCCTGGCCCCGCTCCGACTGGTGGACTTCTGGACTCCTCTGAATCAACAAAGAAAGCTCATTTGTTTCACTTTGTGAAAACACTTCATTTTCCCCCCCAGACTTTCCATTTCACGCTGTGTGAATTTTATTAAGATCTTTTTCACAGAAGCTAAGTGCTGGTTCTATGGGGCCCTACGGGATAGCATCCGTAGCCTCTGTGATGTCTGATGCCTCTAGAGACATTTCTTTTCTACCGAAAACTCCTTGGAGAGCCATAGAGAAGAATGCAAAATCTTTTTGGTGCTGGAAGACATAGTTTGACTTCATGAACACCTCGTGCAAATCTTTCGATGTTCCAATCTGAAAACCAACGGCACAGCGCTCCAGCCAATATCTGAGTAGATAGCATCATACTGAGAGTGCGTGGGTCTTTCTGAGGGTCTCCAGTTATTTTTAAAGCTGGCTTAAAGTATTAAATTAGAAATATTTTTCATCTTAGAATTAGTCTTTGTTAACAAAATTAACCAAGAATCCTATTGCCTTAGCAAGGTGTCAGTGGTTTTATTCCAATAAAGCGATGTTTTAAAAAGGTAATTATAATTAAATAATTGAAAAGGAATTTTTATTCTAATTTTTTCCCTCTTGAATATACATAATAGAACTTCTAACGTTATTATATGCTCTCAGAAATGACCTAGTAATCGCTGTGTAATAGCCCACCAGATAAAAATACTAAAATTAAATCACTCTTTTCTCTATGGTGGATATTTTAGATTGGTCTTTCAACTGTCATAAGGATCTTATGAGATGAGTACAGTTATTTTTCCTATGTTAGAAATGTGAAAGGAGGAATAGGCAAGTCATTTAACTTGTCCCAAGGCACACTGCTGGTAAGTGGCAAAGCCAAAATTCAAGCCAAATATCCTCACATACAAATAGCATCTTCTTTATGCCGGGGCACTTCTTGGATTCACAAGATCTGCTTAAGGATCGCTCGGTTTAAATCACAGCTTCAGCCTATGTGTGCAAATCCATAAACTAAAAAATGAATAGTCTTCTTGGTGCCTCCAAGAGCAAGTATAAAATTGAAGATTTTTCTTAAGTTCTTTACATTTCAAGAGCTCTCGAATCATAGGAAATAGTGTGATGATAACACAAATGTGAAAATCCATAAAGGAAACAACTACTTGTTTGTATTCTTAAGATAAGCAAGTGCTGCATGGCAGTGGCTGAACTCACTTGTGTCTTGTTTCTGTCCAGGGTTGTGAACGCTTCATTTTTAAAATTCCAAACAGACATGGGTTTTTGCCCTTCGTTCCGTCTCATGTACCATTTAAAGATGTGCTTATTGGTTGGTTGGCTCGGTCAAGGCTAAATCCACTTCCCTAGCTCCCGTGGAAGTCAAGGAGGAGGGTGACACAGGGCACGGGCATCTTTTACATGGAGAACTGTTACGCACTTGAACACATGAAGACCCATCTCTTTCCCTATCTCTATTCTCACAGAATGTGTGACACAGGAGAAGGACTATTCACTTTTCAAACAAGGGAAGGAGAAATGATCTATCAGAAGGTCCATTCCGCGACACTGGCCATAGCTGAGCAACATGAAAGATTAATGCTAGAAATGGAGCAGAAGGCCCGGGTAAGGCTCCTTCCTCGGTAACCTAACAGCTTGGAAATGAATGTCGCTGAGGTCTGGTGCACATCATGTTTCTGTGGGCCCATTCACATCAGCACCCCGGTGTCCACCCCCACCCTGCCCCGAGAGCTCACCCCAGGTACCGAATCCCATGTCTCTAATGCCCTATTCAGCATATGCCCAAAGAAGTTCTTCGTGGCCACGGGTAGGGGGCCGTGTACTCAATATATATCCCTCTGACCTGTTGCCACAGTTACCCAAAGAGGGCTGGGGTGCATAGAGAGTGAATTACGAAGCAGTGCTCCCCGCATATCTCTGCATAGAGTTGGACCATCAGAGATTCAACCGGGGCCCAAAATAAGCAGGGAAATTTAATTACCCCCAGAAAGGATTCCGCTTTCTTTTTGTCATTGTTTGTCCTAGATTCTCTGAAACTTCTAACACTTTCTGCATGTGTTTCAGAGCCAATGATAAAATATTTGCAGAAGGACCTTATACTGTTTCCCAACAGTATAAGCTTTGTGGTCAACCTTATACTGTTTCCCAACAGTATGCAGCTTTGTGGTCAAGCTAAGAAATCATTTAGTAAAGAATCTGAAACAGCAACTTTTACAAGTAGCTGAGGAAAAATTATAAGCATTACTACTAACTTCTTGGAAAAGCAAATAATGGGATGATTATTGGCCATAATCTTAAGAAGTGACCATTCTTCAAGATTTATGGAGAGGCATTAGGTTTCATTAATGAAGGAACAGGTGGAGTTTGGGGATGTAAGTGGGTTACTCACTGGAATGACACTCATAATTCTGTTCCAATTTAAAGACGACAGAGTTCTATATGTAGTACTACATTTGTTTTGATTTTTTAAATTCTCTATTAAATTCTCTATTACATAATATTTTTGACACATACAAAATTATCTTTTAGGTATAACAAAGCAAAAAGTAATTTGGCAAATGATCTTATGTTATTCTTAACGCATTTCTAATTTTGTCAATACTACATACACATTTTTATCTATTTAGGCAGAGCTTTAAAGAGCTTTCCTGAGCACATGGGTGGCTCAGTTGGTTAAGTAACAGCCTTCGGCTCAGGTCATGATCCTGGGGTCAGGCTCCTTACTCAGCAGGGAGCCTGGTTCTCTCTCTCCCTCTGCCTGCTACTCTTCCTGCTTGTGCGCTCTTTCTCTCTCTCTCTCTCTCTCTGTCAATTAAATAAATAAAAATTTAAAATAAAATAAAACAAAAAAATAAAGGGCTTTCTTAATACCTCAGTGTGACAAGTGAAAACCAGGCCTTATGCAGGACGAATGGTCTTTCATAGGGATGAATGAGTGGCCTGAACATTAGTATGATTATTAATATGATTGTGTGATTAATTGTAGAAGCACTAATAAGACACTGGTGTAACTTAGTCTCCTAGAAAGATTTGGGTTAACTGTAAACCATTTTAACAGTTACCTAATTAATATGACATTTATCCAAGGGCTTAAATCAGTGAGAAACTATAACTACCAAATTCCAAATTATTTCAGAATCTACTGATGTTTATGAACAAAATTTACAGTGCCATGACACTTGCTCCTAGTTAACAGTTAACAATTAACTACACTTAACAGTAGCTTTACTTATAGCTGCTCTGAACAGGCAAAAAGCTTATGAGTACAGTTATTTAATTGTATTGTTGGGAAGGACATGCCAAGAGCTCTTTGACAAAACCATATTGTCTGCTGTAAAGGAGAGCACTGGGTATGTGTCCTGAGTTCCTATCCCATTTCCACCACTTCCACCACTTCCTGGCTCTTATCACCTTGGGCCCCTCAGAATATTAACTTCTAAATGTTTCAATTTCCTTTATCTGTAAAATGAGGATATAATAGTCCTACTTCTTTGGTTGTTATGAGGTACTTGTGCATTAAAATCTGTAAAGTACTGAGAACAGGCCTGGCACATGGCAAGTACCATGCAAAGGTTCATTATTACGATAGTGATCGATCTGTAGGAGTGATTTTGAATAACTATAAGACTTGCAATGTTTGTGAAGACTCTTAATTGTTATTCCCAGCTCTCGCTACATAATATCTTTCAATCCCTTTCAAGTATGTCTAACAATCTTGTGCCAAAAAATTTGCAAAACAAAATTTAATTCGCATTTGCTATTGATGCTGTTGTGAGTGATAAACATGATAATGCCCTGTGTGGCCGAGAAGATGACCCTGGAGCTGAGCCAGGCAGTTGCTGTTTGGGGTTCAAGACCAGCCCTGCACTGACTTAGATCTCAGGCAGTCTACCCCCGGGGGTGCGGGGGTTGCACCATGGGGTGCATCATGGACCGGGTGCTTGGAGATGGAAAAGTGAGGCAGTGTTTAAATAGCAGGCTCACCAAAGAAACCAGATATTTCAAAGAATCACGACATCAAAGACCCCATCAGTTTGGTGCACACATGCAAATAGAGCATTTGATTTAATTTCGAACCCAATCGCACAGCTATGCTTTTCTCTGAGGGTTCAGACTCCTACGATTATTTCCTACGTCGTGCATTCTTCAGAAAAGCCAAGCTGATGTTTTTCAGACAGCATGCTACCACGACCTGACAACTCCCCACATTCCTCATGTTCTGGGACCATAAGTAAACATTTCTAGGGCTCCCAGACATAATTTTTACTTTTTCTTTTAAGAGACTGCCTCGACATGCACAAATCTCTTTGAAAGAAGGAATTCCGATGACTATGAAATAGTAGTTAAACACCCTCTAACGCTTCGTTTGCTTATTTAAGGAAAAGGAAGGTCTGTGCTATCAACTGGGCACAAGTATAGCTTGAGAGCTAGGAAGATAGCCCCGAACTTCAGATATAAAAACGATGCATCTTACTTTTTACGTGTCTCCTACAAAATCAGAAGGTTACGCTGCCCCTTGGCTTTCCAGTTTTAAAAATGGTCCGTGTCAGATTGTTACTGAGCGCGTAGAAAATGCCTACACAGTTTTACCACATTTACATTTGTTACTAGATCAAATTAGGAATGAGTATATAAGCAATAAATGGCCCCAAACATTGTTATTCAGGCTACTGGCACATTTACTTTCATCCTTTTAAAGAGAGGTGATTTGGGCGCCCGGGTGCCTCAGTTGGTTAAATGACTGCCTTTGGCTCAAGTCATGATCCCCGACTCCCAGGATCAAGCCCCACATCAGGCTCTCAGCTCCATGGGGAGTCTGCTTCTCCCTCTGACTGTCTCCCCTCTCATGCTCTCTCTCTTTCTCAAATAAATAAGATCTTTAAAAAAAAATTTAAAGAGAGGTGATTTAACAGTGTTACTGTCTTACATATAAACAAATGTATATGAGAAATAATATCTCAACAACCATTTCTTAACTGTAACAGAAAATTCAATACAATCTTTTGACATTCCATGTGTGGTTAGAACCTGGGTTTGCCCGTGGTTATTACCTTCCTTCCTCGGGGTGAGGGAGGACACAAGAATAAACGTATTTTGATATAGCTCCATGATCTAAGTTAGGCAATGTTTCTGTCTTGTTTAAAGAATCTGATATCTAAAATAATAATAATAATAAATAAAATGAATCTGATATCTAGAAAAAGTTCCCAGCCTTGTGGATAAAACAGTACATTTGCACTATAGAGTACTGGATAACAAGAATCATTAAATCGGTAAGGCTATTAAAAATAACACGGAGGACATTGGGAGAAGGAGAGAAGTGAATTGGGGGAAATCGGAGGGGGGAGACGAGCCGTGAGAGACTGTGGACTCTGAGAAACAACCTGAGGGTTTTGGAGGGGAGGGGGGTTGGGGGACGGGTGAGCCTGGTGTTGGGTATTATGGAGGGCACAGATTGCATGGAGCACTGGCTGTGGTGCATAAACAATGAATCTTGGAACACTAAAAAAATAAAATTAAAAAAATATTTTTTTTTTTATTTCCTTCACGGAGAAAGATGACGCAAGAATTAATTACTATTAACCAGCACCAGAAGTTTTTAAGTAGAGCTTAGCCATGGATTAACCATCCACAGGATTGTAAAGGGTTTACTCTGTTCACGAAGCTGCCTGGTGATACACAGAAGAGCAAGGAGTTCTTTCTCTCATGTGACGCCGAAGTTTGTGGGATCAAGTAACTTATACTGCCTGAGTAAGATGATCCCATTCCTTTTACTCCTTGAAATATCAAACATTTTGGGGTGCCTGGGTAGCTCAGTGGGTTAAAGCCTCTGCCTTTGGCTCAGGTCATGATCCCAGGGTTCTGGGATCGAGCCCCACCTCGGGCTCTCTGCTCAGCAGGGAGCCTGCTTCCTCCTCTCTCTCTGCCTGCCTCTCTGCCTACTTGTGAACTCTCTGTCAAATAAATAAATAAAATCTTTAAAAAAAAAAAAAGAAATATCAAACATTTTCCAGGCCTTCCTCTTACTGGTGAGATGATGGCATCACGCAATTTTGGTCCAAATTACTGAACACCCCTTGGGCTCAATGGACTCTGACCAATTTCTCAGAGCACCAGCTTATTGGAAGGTCCTTAATTAAAGCTCCATAAGGACTGAATTCTGCACTACGAGAAGACGTGCTTCCCCTCTGGCTTCCAGGTGTAGGGCGTCAGCTTCTCACTCTCCTGTCCAAGTGGGAATCCAAAAATAGTCACAAAAGGGGCTAACGGTCCTCTGTATTTTCTTTAGCTGTTAACACCAAAACATCTTATTTCAGAGGACAGTTTTGGTTTTGGGGTGCACGGGAGATTGAAGCCACAGTTGTAAATTCTGAGAGATTCACTAAGACTCAATCCCTGAGGAAATGATTAAAGCTAGATGGGTAAGCAAATGGCAACTCTGGAATTTGCATTTCACGGAGATCATTCTTGTTCTTAGAACCAGCAGAGTTCTTTGAATGCTGTTACTAAAATCATTTATAGGTCCTCTGCCATCCATGTGTAGCATTATCGAGGAAATTTTTCTTGTCTTTGTGATAGAAGGTGTTCATTAGAAACTATCACAAAATGTGTGATTCTGCCTGGTGAGGCTAAAATCAGCAGAGGTGACAAGGCCTCAGATGCCTTGAAATAATTTAATTTTCATGATCTGTTACACACACAATATGAAAAGAAGTTCTTTTTTAAATTTAGTTTTTGTGTTCATAAGCTTTACATGTGTTATAAAATGCCCATAGGTAAGGAGCAACTGGGAAGACATGAATAAATTTTTTCAATGAATTTTCCCGATATCTTATCAGAAATAAGTAAAGAAAAGGATCAGGGTACTGTCATTAGTAACATTACAAGTAATTTAGAAGCCTATTTGCAGAAGGACAGCTTCCCATAATGAGAACTACAGTGTATCCTTTTAAAAACAGGGTTTGGAGTGCTCCTATTTCCAGTAGTTTTTGCCACCTGGTCACCAGACAACTTTGTATAGTTTAAGGACAAATAGCACCACTGTTACTAAAATATCAGCAAGATAGCAAGATTGCTTTAACGCTCCGAACACCACCAGCAGGGCTGGCCTCTTGCCCTGCTGTCCAAAGCTATCAATCCTATTGTTGTCCTAAGCTCTGGTGGATAGAAAAAAAAGAATAACAGAGCCTCACGTAACATTTCTTGCTTAGAAAACAAAGAGTGGTTGCCTTCTCTATTATTTGTCCTTTCACATGCTTCTGTTACTAGAAATATAAGAATAAAAGCAAGTTAATTTGCTCACACACTTAACAACTAAAAAACCTCACTGTTCCAAGAACAATAAACCTTTTGAAAAATAACAGTTTAAAAACAAATTCTGTTACTTCTTTTTATAAATGTAAGATGAAAAGAGATTTCTGAAGAGGCAGCGTTGTCACGCACTACCCATAAGAAGGAGCCCAAGGGGTGGTTTTAACATCTTTGATGGAAATTTTGTGATGGTGTCACCTTACCAATGACAAAAACATCTCAGGGAAAGGCAAAGGGAGAGGAGCACAGGAGAAGAGAGAAAGAATGAAGCCAGCTTCCTGGAAAACTAATTCAAATAGCCATGAGAAATTAAGGGAATTTGCCCTCCTAGGATTATGGTGTATCACAAAACTTACCCACATATGCCCTGAAATGATTTTTTGTTTTTGTCTAAATAGTTGCATGAAACACTATCATGACAGTTCACCATTCCAAGATGCACATGTTTTTCACATTTTAACGTCTCTCAAGTCAAATATGAGTTACAGATTAATTGATGGCTCTATTCTTTCGTAGTGCTACATAAAATAGTGTTTTGTCTTTCAACTGATGGCATCTTAGAGTGTGCAAAATACCATAATACTTGTTTTTTTTTAAACTTAATTTTACTTTTTTCAGTGTTCCAAGATTCATTGTTTATGCACCACACCCAGTGCTCCATGCAGTACGTGCCCTCCTTAATACCCACCGCCAGGCTCACCCACCCTCCACTACCCCCCTCCCCTCCAAAACCCTCAGTTTGTTTCTCAGAGTCCACAGTCTCTCATGCTTCATCTCCCCCTCCGATTTCCCCCAGTTCACCTTTCCTTTCCTTCTCCTAATGTCCTCTGTGTTATTCCTTATGCTCCACAAGTAAGTGAAACCATATGACAATTGACTTCCTCTGCTTGACTTACTTCACTCAGCATAATCTTTTCCAGTCCCGTCCATGTTGCTACAAAAGTTGGGTATTCATCCTTTCTGATGGAGGCATAACACTCCATTGTATACATGGACCATATCTTGGCTCTTTCCACAGTTTGGCGACTGTGGCCATTGCTGCTCTAAACACTGGGGTACAGATGGCCCTTCTTTTCACCACATCTGTATCTTTGAGGTAAAGACCCAGTAGTGCAATTGCAGGGTCATAGGGAAGCTCTATTTTTAATTTCTTGAGGAATCTCCACACTGTTTTCCAAAGTGTCTGCACCAACTTGCATTCCCACCAACAGTGTAAGAGGGTTCCCCTTTCTCCACATCCTCTCCAACATTTGTTGTTTCTTGTCTTGTTAATCTTTGCCATTCTAACTGACATAAGGTGGTTTTAATTTGAATTTCCCTGATGGCTAATGATGATGAACATTTTTTCATGTGTCTGATAGCCATTTGGATGTCTTCTTTAGAGAAGTGTCTGTTCATGTTTTCTGTCCATTTTTTGATGTGATTATCTGTTTTTTGGATGTTGAGTTTGAGGTGTTCTTTATAGATCTTGTTTTAAAAAGTATTGTGAAGACACTCCATTGTTATTCCCAAGAATAGCCGAATAATATCCTTGAATTCTTTTCAAGTACATAGATCTTTTGAGACCAAGAATACCATGGGCTCATTTATAATTTGGTGAAGAAATGAGAAAGCCTTCCAGAATGGGCTCTCTTCCAGGTAGTTTGGCTCTCCTTCTAGTGAAGGCATTCTTCATATCCACATTTTACAGGAATCTCTACCTACAAAAAAAAAAAAAAAAAGTAATAATAATTAGTTTTTCCTACACTGAAAATGTTAAAAAAAAATTGGAAGCAAAATACTCTGATGAGTAGTACACAGAAAAAATTTAACACGTTTTGCAATTTCTTTTCTAGGTATATTCATTGAACTTTAAGAAATTCTAGGAAAAGTTTAAATGTGTGATTTGTGATTTCAAGTGATGTGTCACATCTAATATATAGGATTATCTGCTAATAATTCATTCTTCAAAGTTCTATTCATGATTCTGTTGCTCAATATTATCAATTATTAATCACAAGACAAGAGCCTTCATTACTACTGACAATGGCCAGTTCCCTGCTGGGAAATGCCATTTGCATATTTGCAAAATTCTCTTCTACTGATTGATAGACACTGATTGTAATGAAGCGACACAAGCCCAATTAGAACAAATGATTATAGTTGATAACTAAAGTGGACCTGTGATTCTAATTAGTCCATTTACTAACTGTTATTCCAGTGTCAGAACATTAAGGAAAATACGATCTCTAAACAAACATACAGACAGGAAGAAAAATACTCATTTCCAACATGAGTTGGAAATGGGGAGAGGTCAATTTGTAATTTTTCTAGCAAGTGGTGCTGTAACACAGTATAATAGCACATATTTTATTTATATCCTGTTCTTTTTTCTTAAAATTTGCTGTAGATGCTCTAGGTGTCACTTCAGAAAATGCATTTTACATATTTTTTTACATTTAATCAACTTGATTAGAGTTAATAATGTGTAAGGAAAATGACTGCCTGACATAAAAGAGTACAGTTTTTCATATTAAAAAATATAATTTTGTTCTTTCATTTGTATTGCTAGAATCAAAGAATAATGAGTAAACTCTGTACAAATGATTTTCTCTCTTATCTTTTTAACTATGCCAGTCTTATTTATTCATGGCCATACAATCTGCTCATGTCAATTATGAGAATGATTTCCTTAAAGAGAAACAATAGATTTCAAAGGTCAATTAAGATAATTCAGCATACAAACATACAATTATGGCATATACACAGAAAACCCAAAGAATCAGACTGTCTTCTCTTTGGCACAGTGTTGTAAAATAGAAGAAAAAATGTAGACCAGTAGTGGGCAAACCAAAATCTACAAAAATTGATGTAAGAATTAAATGGGAAGTTAATTAAGCTTACTTTCAAAGGTATGAGTGTAGTTGTCAATTTTGGGGATGTATTCAATGAATGCACATGTATTAGTTGAAACAGGGCAGGATATTGGCTAACCAGGTTGACTCTAGAGAAGGAAAGAGCTGTGTGACCTTGTGTAAGATGCTTACCTTTGCTGTGCTTTAGTTACCTTTCCTTAAAAGAGGGAAGGGGGGCGCCTGGGTGGCTCAGTGGGTTAAAGCCTCTGCCTTCAGCTCAGGCCATGATCTCAGGGTCCTGGGATCGAGCCCCACATCCATCGCATCCATCATACTCTCTGCTCAGCAGGGAGCCTGCTTCTCCCTCTCTCTCTGCCTGCCTCTGCCTCTTGTGATCTCTGTCTGTCAAATAAATAAATAAAATCTTAAAAAAAAAAAGAGGAAAGGAAGGAGCTATAATAGTATCTACTCTGAGTGTTAGAATACCAGCTGGTCTTGAGTAAAAGCCCAGTTATTAGCTAAGTCATAAAATGGCTGGAAAGAAAAAAAAGTTAGCTTTATTTTTAAGTGGGTAAAATTTTATAACCACTGTAAAAAGTTCATGCCAGCTTTCATTATGTGCAGACATTGGAAATTAATTATATAAACTTTAATACAGCCTCTAGATATTTGTACATTTTGAAACCAAGAGACAGTGAACATTTTATTGACAACAGGTGTGAAATTTAATGTTCCAATATGTATTCTCATGTTTCCTATATTCAGAGAGTAGCCTATAAATGCATCTACTGGGGCACCTGGGTGGCTCAGTGGGTTAAAGCCTCTGCCTTCGACTCGGGTCATGATCCCAGGGTCCTGGGATTGAGCCCTGTATCAGGCTCTCTGCTCAGCAGGGAGCCTGCTTCCCTTCCTCCCTCTCTGCCTGCCTGTCTGCCTACTTGTGATCTCTGTCTGTCAAATAAATAAACAAAATATTTTAAAAAAATAAATGCATCTACTTACAAATAGATGGACAGATGAGTAAAGAATATACATATTCTTAAAGGCATTACTGATGACAGAAAAGAACGGTGTTCAAACTCTTCATGCCTATGTCTGTAATGATTGCTGATATTGTTCTAAAGCTCAGCTTTTTTACACTCCATGAAAGTATTGTGGTCAATACATAGTTTAAAATATATAATGATCATTTCCATTTTAGTTCAAGTTTAAAGAGAATAATCCTCTCCAAAGTTCAACACTAAATGACATCTGGCAACTTCCATTAAATGACTCTGTAAACGATGTAGTGTTTGTTAGTCTTGTACCAACTCACCAAGGTATCTTCTAATTCCTTTTCATTTATCTTGAATAAAATGGAAGATTAAGTGTGAGTTGTCCCCTATTGAAAATTAAGTCAAGTCTGTGAAAAACCAATTGCCCGTAAACCTTCAAACTTCAGAGGACTGTTTGAATAAATCCAAACAGTGCTGAGCTTGGCTGCCTAAAGGTCTCTGGGGTTTCTATTTCTATACAGTTTTCAAGTTTCATGAGCTCTTTTCCAAGAACAGATAAACTAAATGTTCTCCACCGGCACTGGGCTTGTTTTCACCACTTCCTTATGAGGCAGCATGACTTTTTTTGGTTTTGTTTTGTTTTTGTTTTTGTTTGTTTTACCTCTGACACACTTCCCACATGGTACCTCAGCATGTCCCCTGACCACTTGGATATTTGAGGGCTGCTTCTCCACAGCAGATTTCCCTACCCAGTCCCTCTTGTCTCAGACATACCAGCAAATGTGCTGACTTACCCACTCACATCTCTTAACTCTTCGTCATACCGGAAAAGCTGAGACGGGCCTCTCCTGACTTGTGTTATGTGTGTGCACAGACACACGCACACCACACCCTGCCACGATCATCGCTCACCCTCTCCCACCTGCGTCCTGCCTCTCCCACCTGGCCATACTGACCATCCATTCCTCATTTTCATGTTTCTTGGGGTTTGTACTTCTATTAAGCTCTTAGACTTGGATCTAAGAAGCTCACTGCCTTCCTCACCGTTCCTTCGAGAGCGCGGTTGGGGCACATTTCCGTGTCCTGACCACATGTACACACAGATGGCCCTCACGTCGGTGGCCTCTCCCGGGTAGTAGTAGCAACAGGAAGCCCACAGTTTCTACCAAGCACTTCAGATGGGACAAACACTGTGCTCTTCCCTCTAAAAGCATCATCTTATGAAATATTTATAACAACACTTGAGGTGAATTATATTAAGGCCAATTTCTAGATAAGGAAAAACTGAGTCTTTAAAAAACAAACAAACATAAGTGTCTTGCCTGAGACAAGGCAGCAATAGAGTTGGGGCTTGCTAAAAGATGCGCAGACAGGTAAGCTGGCATGTGTGCGTGCATGCATGCGTGCGTGATGGCAACTCCGGGACGGGGAGCACCCACTGTGACCCTCTCCTCTCAACATAGGGGAGAGTTGTGCGCAGTTCTGCCTTGGTCTGCTGGAATTGACCCAGTTCGTGCACTTCTCCTCATATCTGCTCCCTGGAGAAGAGGGTCCAGGGCTTGATTTTACAGCGAACTGTGGTGAAGAGGAAGTGGCATTGGAGGAACTCAAGGCAGTCTGCCCAAAATGTGCCACTTTGGCTTACTGGTTATTTTGCATTAAAGCTACTTTAAAAATAGCATTGCACTTACTTTCAAAGTACACCCCTTTTGTCCCCCTGAAAGCAGGAAAAAGATCTCCCACGTGAAAAGCACCCTCCCTGTTCCAGGAGACAGGCAGACATTCCTACGCCGGAGATGGGGAATTCAGAGCTGAGAAGCCTGTGTCAGCCCGTCTTGTTACTTTTCAGTAATTGATTACCATTGCCCAAATTCTGTTTAGAGTTCCTTATTAATAGAAGCCCCCAAAGTTGAGTTTTCTTTGTCCTGTCAGTTGCTCACAGATTTATTGTCTCTTTGTCTAAAAGCATAAGAACTTCCCACCTTGGGTTTCAATTTCATTCTTGGGCCTCTGTTGCACACGTAATAAAACTTTGGGGTTTTTTTGCTCTGTGAAACTGTCTCAGGTAAATTTTATTTTTTAGTCCAGCTAGGAGACCTTGAAATGTAGGGGAAAGAATTTCACCATCATGGTCTTTGGTGCCGCAGAGACATCACTCACTGCCTGCGTCACCATGAACAAATTACATTATCCCTCTGAGTCTCATTTTCCTTGTCTACAAAGTTCAAGTGGCGTAATTATTGACAATTTGTATGGATATCAAATAGAACAACCTATGAAACCAGTTTGCACATTGCCAGGCACATAACGAATGACTCAGAAATGCTAACTTTTTCCTCTCCCAGTTGTTGAGATCTGTGTCTTTAGTGCAAATATGACTTTAAATTTTCTAGTCAATAAATGGGGAGATACAGAGCAAAAGTAAAATGAGTTGGTTAGCAGGTTTTTTGTTAATGCACAGATGAATTTATGTAGGCGAACACAAATTAGCATTGGTGTTTATCACAGAAGGAGGCAGAGTCTCAAAACAATGAAGGAAAATCGGAAAAGGCAATAAGGTAACCTGGATAATTATTTCAGTAAAAGCAGAAAAAGGTGCTGGTGGGCAGTACCTTGACAAAAATTACACCATATTTCAGGACCTCCCTGCTTTTTCTTGGCAGGGTAGGTGCTTTCAAAGTACAGAGCTGTATTTTTGCTATTGTAGCACGTTGGAGAGGAAACTCATTTTTCCCAAGAGAGATCAACGCCACAGACCAAAGGGCAGTGCACTCAGAAACCAAGAAGAATGTTTTGTTGGGAATTTACCTTCAGCAAATCCCTCAATTTGGGGGGTTCTGATTTCCCAGCTGTAAAATGAGAACCGCTGGACTTTCTAAGCAGGGTTCAAACCTCGAATGACATGGCCCACGCACACAGTCAACTTGGGCTTCCTCCAACTATGGAGGGCTCCCAAGTCGTCAGACTTACACAGTAACTCAAGACAGGCGGAGGGAAAGAGAGTCTGCCGTAGAGGTTGAAGGCAGAACCAAAACAGACATGATGTCATGTCTACGTACATGATGTCATGTCTACGTGCATGATCCATGAAAGCAATCATCAGTCGGCCCAGATTTAAGAGGCGGGAGCCCAGACACCCTGTGTTTGAATGCAGGCATTCTGAATCCTCCACAAAAGTAACACATATTTCGTACTCCCGGCGACTCGACTCTATCGGAAGACAAGGAGCAGAAGGGCCTGATGGTCCCTGAGCAGACTCGATGCCTGGTTCTGAACAATGACTGAGGAATGGACTCTCCGATGTGTAGAGGAAGACTTAAACATCTGAGATATGGTGGACAAGACTTGTACCTTGTACAGAGATCGGGAGAATATGAACATTCATGTTTTCAAATACAGACTTTTCACTTTTCTGAATTAAATATTGACGTAGAATAAAAAGGAACTGAAGAAACGAGGGAAGAGATAGAAGGTTAACCTTCTCTTGTAACCTGAAAACCCTGAAGACCAAGAAATAGAGACAGGAGGCAAAGGAACAATAAAGGGCGATTCAGATGAAATTGTTATGGAAGAAATTTTCACCTTATTTATTTCCGAAAAAAAAAAAATATGTGTACTGTGTTTCCATGATGCTTAAGACTGACTGTTTGGGAAGAAATGTGTGTCCCAGAATGAAAAAAAAAAAAAAACAGAAGGAAAAGTAATTTGGGGAAGAGGAATTAACCACTGATGACACTGTATGTTAATAAACAAATTTGCAACGTAGTAGGAAAAAATAAAAGGTAGACAGAAATGAGGTAAATAGGAGGTTCGTTTTATGGATAAATTGGTGCTTATTAATGGACATTGCTCACAATAACTAAAAGACGTTGCATGTTGAATTCAGTTAATATCTCAAATGAGAAATTGGCTTTCAAAGTGAAAGGCCCTTTGTCCCGGTGATAATTTTGTAAAATGAGCCTTGCTTCTATCCCTTACAGTTATGGATATCCGGTGTGTCTGTGGTTACTTCGTCAAATATATAGCCCCACCCACAGAGATTGTCCCAACTATTAGGTCTGGGGTAAAACCAGTAGTGTGTATGGTTAACAAGCACCCCAGATATTCTGGAAAGCGCTGCCCTATTGTAACCCATAAATTTGACTTCTCCCCCAGACCCCCTACATACCAACCATGGGATGTTGGTATGGTTAGTACATCTATTTTCCCAATAAGAAGGAAAACTTCAAAATACACCCAATTTTGAAAAATATAAAAGTTGGTTACAGTGTTTTCTCCTTGGAGCCATCTTTTAAAAAAACACCTCCAACAGGACCAGACTGTTAAATTCACTGAGTAGGGCACATTTATGGCAAGACACAGCTGATTTGGAAATGCCTAACTGCTCGAAATGTGAAATCGAGTAAATATGTTCACACTCTTGGGCTTCATCTTCCATTAAAATGTAAACAATTCTTAGCTTTATATGCCTGTGACAGTTTATCGGGATTTTCTGACAGCGTCTTGGAGGAAGGCTGTCCACATTGGACGCAGAGGGTGGCAAGTCTCAAAGGCCAGGCGTGCGGTGGGAAAGGGCAGACCACGGGGAGCATCTGGGTCTCTAAGGTTAGGCTTGACAGACACGATCTTGCCCTCTCCCACTTCTGCCGAGTGTCAGGTATTAAATAAGGAGGGAATGTGAGGCTTCACTGATTAGAGGAGGGCCCATCGTCCATCAGAGTGAGCATTTGCTCAGACCGCATCAGAGAAAGTGTACTTAGACCACAGAAAATGATTTCTGGTTGTTTTTTAAAACCTGGTGTGAATCGAAAAAATACATTTCTCTCTTGAAAATGCCATGTAAGGTATTGTTCTCTTTGAACTAA
The DNA here is from genome assembly GCA_004024625.1 of Mellivora capensis. Taxonomy (NCBI): domain Eukaryota; kingdom Metazoa; phylum Chordata; class Mammalia; order Carnivora; family Mustelidae; genus Mellivora; species Mellivora capensis. The sequence continues at coordinate 86,941 of PISX010001813.1, read as the reverse complement.
TCATAAGCTTGAGCACCGGAGTGACATTGTGTTGATCTCTGGGGCTAATGTTAAAATTTCTGTTTCCAGTAAGAACATATGTCACACTCTCACCACAGAGCTTCTTAGGAAAAAGCACCTTTTTAATATGTAAAAGTTCCTATGGCAGGAGCACAGGAAAAGATCCATTTGAGAAAAGATCTAGGTGGGGGGGAGGTGGTGTCCGGAAAAGTTGCAAGATACTGAAATGGGGAAAAAGGATTAGTGGTGCCGGTGTTGGACGCCACTGGGGAGTATTTCTGGAAGGGCTTGCACCTCCAGTCGGAGTTATTTTATAATTGGGTAAACTGCAGAAAGCTGATAGTAAAGCAAATAATTCTTGTACATAGAAATGCAAATGTATTTGTTCTGGTGGGTACAACTGGTTATTGTTCTGGCTAATTACCAGCATTCCTGATTGTCTGTATGCCCTTTGAATTCTCTTTGGAATCAGTTGTACCATCTTTTTTGTTCCTTCTAAATTAATGAATGAAATGAAATCCTCTACAAGTGTTCATTTCATGTTTTGAGTCCTAATTTTACTTATTTTTTTTAAAGTTAAGCAGCACATTAGGCAGGTATCTTTAACAGATTCTGTCATATGTTACCCACATTTAACCCCCAACTTCTTTTTTTTTTAAGATTTTATTTATTTACTTGAAAGAGAGAGAGCAGGAGGGAAGGGAGGGCAGAAGGAGAGGGAGAAGCAGACTCCCCTCTGAGCAGAGAGCTTGTCCCAGGGCTCAATCCCAGGACCCAGGGATCATGACCTGAGCTAAAGGCAGACATTTAACTGACAGAGACACGCAGGCACCCCAACCCTCAGCTTCTAAAAGAGCAGATTTTAGTGTAGTATTTTACATAAAGCCTGATACATTTCCTTTTTCTTTTAGCTTCAGACAAGCTTGACCGAGCCAATGACGTTATCCAAATCGATATCTCTTCCTCGTAGTGCGTACTGGCATCACATCACTCGTCAGAACAGTGTTGGAGAAATCTACAGTTTGCAAGGCAAGTAACTTGAAAATAATAAAGCAGCGCCTCCATTAGCCTCCTACAGGTGGGCCAGGAGTCATGCAAATTGCTTTGCTTGCCTTTCCTCCATTTTCATTTATCAGCTGTCCCTGGCCACAGTGGGAGCTCTAAGGTTTACAGTGGCTTTTCGAAAGCTATCATTTCATAGACTCACGGTAGAAATCTCTCCAAAAGTCACCAAGGGCTGAGGACCCTATTTGGCAGAGAAACTTGACTAGAACGTTATATGAAACATATTACCAGAAGCTACAAGAAGCTGGTACTGGGGTCTGTTTCATGCCGTTTTACAAAGGATTTCTTTCCTAGCATCCTATTTTCTTAATAGGATTGAATATCAGGTCAGGAGGCCAATTTCAGGCTCTGTGATAAAATGCTACATAAACCTACTCACAGAAGTCTGAAGGTTTAGCCAAAATCTTGGCATAGAAATAATGCTGGAGGGCACAAGGCAGGAGACAAGTGTGAAAGCTTTGCTTCCGTATTTTTCCTAACGATAAATGGTTTAATCAACTAAAACAGGAATGGTTTACCAGATGAATCAAATTAATAGATAGCAAGTATTTCATCAAGAGCAGCACAAACCCCAGCTTTGGCATTTTTTCCCCTCTTACTCTTTCCCTGTTGTCTTAAAATGAATAATCTTATCCTTCAGATAAAATATTCAGCAGCAAGCAATTGACTAACAGCCGACCAAGACCTAAGGAAGTGGGAACTTGGGAAAATAAGGCTAACAAAACACATTCATCCAGCAGAGATTTTCTGAGCACAATAGATTTGAGTGTAATGGGCACCCGATTTGTATCTGGTGAAGGAATGACTGGTATGACCTTCAGCACAGTAGGCATTCGGAATGTTTTTCAGTCATGCTTTAACTCTTGCTCATATTAACACGAAGTGTTTCAACAACAACAACAAAATGTTTTGATGATAAGGAGACTGAAATGGTATATTTTTAAAGCAATATTTGCCAGGATTTCAAACCCAGACTAATGGAATTTGGTCAGTGGGAATTAATGATTAAAGACACGTTCTGCAGGGAAGAACAGTCAGAACAGTTTTAGTCATTTGTGGATGACAATTACATTTTAGATTTTAAACGAACCCTCTTATGGGTACTTATTACCTTTTTGTGTTGTTTCTTTGAGAAAATCCTTCCTAGGCTAGGGAGTATAGGATTTGAGAGGACTCCTGACAGTTTTGTGGATCAAAAAGAGGAGACTCATACCTCGCTTTGCTTCCTTCTACAAATGCCAGCAACCACCTTCTAAAACGGCCCGAGTCATCATCTTAGGATGAGAAATAATTAGAAAATATGCTTTTAATGTAAGGTTATTTTTATTTGAACGTAAACCTATATATGAAATGATTGTTAAAAAACAAAATTCAACTGAGTAAATTTTAGCTATCGTATTGGCTTAATTCAACGATGGTGAGCGGACAGCAGGCCATCCAGCAGATGGGAGATCTTAGGAGCTATATATAATGAAAGACTTTTATAGGCAGAGGGGGTAGGGATAAGGAAGTTATACTGGCCAAGAATGGATTGGGTGTAGCAAGGTCACTTCCATTTAGGGGCTATCAGGAGTCTGTCAGACAGATGGCCTCACTAGTACTGACCACTGATTGCTCTAAGATTCTCTCTCTTGGAGAGCTGAAATTGAAATGAAGTCACGTGTTAACTCTCAGATGGGCATTAAGGGGCTTAGCCTAAGTGACTCCATATTGAGCTTATTGTCTTATTTTTAACAATATTGATGTTTAATCAAGTAAAAATAAAACCATGGGACATTTTCATGAGGAAATACAAATGAGCAAATTTCTAAGCAAATGAAAGTCAGATATTAATAGAAGTAAGTTCAGAAAGGTTAGAATCAGTGTTGTGATAACTTTGGGTTTTGACAAGAGTTTGATCTGTAATTCCAGCAAATGAAAGATTGTTGTTTTCATGGTAGTGTGTGGGGACCTATTCTCTGAACGGAGAGCTGACATTTTAGACTGAGGCACAACATCAGAAATAATTTCATACACATCCAACAAAAAATGTCAGAACTTGTTTAAATTTCTCAAAACCTTGATGAAGACTTGCAGGGGGACAGTGCTGACTTACAATACAATAGAACTGATTAACTGTTTGGACACTCTAGGATCTACCTCACTGATACTAATTTCCAGCAAAGGTAAGGATTTACATGCTCTTTCCATTATGATGAACAGTTTGCATGGAAGGTCTCAATACACATTCTTCCTGGTTATTTATTATTTGTGTGTGTGTGTGTAACAAAGAAATATGCAGCGACTAAAGTTGAGGACTACAAATCCAATAAATATAGGATGTATTTGATGTAAATTGTATTTCACTCTACTATGGCTTTATTTTTATACTGTATGCTTCTCAGAGCAATACGTTTTACCATTTTACATACCCCTCATTTTATGTTTATATCACAGAGAGAGAGAGAGAGATAAACATTTAGGTGGATATCTAGATCATCAGTAAGCTGATTATATATGGATAGATACAGATGTAAACTTGTTAGTGATGCTTTGGCAAAGCTGATACATTTTACTCTCCTTTTGTTCTCTTGAGGCAATCAAGGTAAATAGAGGACAAGAGTCTTGACTGTAGTTGGGTTTTGTTTTGTTTTGTTTTGTTTTTTCGGGGGGGTGGTTATTGGTGTGTAATGACACAGGCTTTGCCTTCATGGAATCAGGACAGGATAAAACTACCAAAACAGGAAATAAGAATGGAAAAAGTGAAACTTAGCACCTCTTCTTCATACATATCTACACTCTTTTTTTTCAAGAAACTACATTTGATGCCTCCCATCTGAGTTACTTTATAATGCAATAAATTGCAGAAAGCGAAAGAAGAACATAGTCTGATTTTCCAGAGTCAAAGGAGAAATCGGGTGATGCTAGGTGTTACATCGTCAAGTAAAGTGTAGGTAGCACTGAGTAATAAAAATGTATCTTCAGAATTTTTCATCATATTTTCTACATTCTAACTGTGAAGGTGAGATCAATATGAATTAAATTCAGCGGGCTTTCATTCAGAAGATAAAGGGGGAAAAGCTTTCTCTATCTAAAGCTTCATAGATTGGGATTCATTAAGAAGCAGCACATGTACTAGAACTGAGAAAATATTCATGGTGTGAAAACACATCTATTCCACATTATGACGTACCTCTACCTTCGATTGCCTGTCGCCCTCAAAACTGTACTTGCTCAGTTTTATTGGATTCATTTCTGTCCTCCCTTCTCTAACTATAGAAGCAAGATACTCTCTAAAAGACCAACGTATCAATACTGACATTAAAATAAAATAAAATAAAATAAAAATTAATATCCCGCATTTACTTTAATGTTTGGAAAAGAAGTGCAATGTAACCTGCTAGATCTCTCCATGCTACTCCCAGAATGATGCTCTGAAAGTGTAAGATTTTATGGTTTCTGTCTTGTACTCCAGCTCTCTGGAGTCAAAAGACTAACAAAAAGAAAAATTCGCCTATCAAGGGCAAGTTAACTAAGGTCTAGGCAGCTACTATGGAAAATCCCTACTGTACGGGGCTTGTGAGAGATTGGAGCAAGTTGCCTCTTCTTACAGAAGGTGTGATTCTTCCTTCCTGTTCCCAGTTTCTTCCAGATAATAAGGCTGATTAGTTTGTATTAGAAAGTAATTTTGCTTCTATTTCTCTGTTTAACACATTTATGAGAACTGTTTGCATCACAACACACTATAGAGATGCTATGTCTAGACTTGGGGAAACCATTCACTTCAAGAGAAGGAAACATGATTTTGAACTCTTGACTCAAAAATAAGTGCCACTTCTTTAATATTGCTAGAATTGTGATTTTGGTTCTAAGGCCTCCAGCAGATGTGTTGAGAATACAAGGAACACTCAAAACAACAACACCAAAAAAACAGGTTGAGAGGGTATTGGTTAGAGTTTTCCTTCCTTTGGAAGGTCATCACCTTGACTGGTAATCACTGTTCTCATAACTGTATGACAGATTGTGTGGCAGAGTCTTTAAGTCGGGATTTGTGAAGATGGCAAAGCACTTATTGAAAATGACAACTCAATCTAGTAAAAACCACCGATGGTCCCAGGCTCACTGCAGGCACTCACTGAGTCTTTGTTGAATGAATGCAAAAATGAATTTTAAAATGCATTAGAAAGGATGGACTAGCTTGTCTCCTCCCTGAGAAAAATTCTCACCCGTCCTGCAGAAGGAATCCTCCTGTCCGGTCCCACCCGCAGCCGGTCCTGGGCCCCCGCCTTCCCCTTGTACACGCTTCAGCTTGTCTGATTCTTGCTCCGGGACTGCCTTGACTCCACAGACACTTGCTCCTGCTGGTACGCATTTGGCAAACACAGGAGGTGCTACGAGAGGCTTGGCCCCGTCCCCATAACCTGAGAGCTGAGTTTCTGTCTCTGTCTACCTGCTCCTTTCCCTCCGGAGAAGATCTTCCCCCAGTTCCACTGACGTGAAGGGGGGACAAGAAGGTGGGCTGAAAACGGGCTTTGGGACCATGTGCTGTCCTAACATTTTCCCTGATATATTGCATCACGTGTTTTTACACAGAATTATATGGGATATACTGCACCTGGGTTTTGAGCAGCTTGAACAACCTCACTGTTTGAATCAAGGAGGATGGGGTGGCGGGGCACTGCTTGTAAAAGTGGTAACTTTTGGTGAGCACTGATTAATATGCACACGCCAGCTCCGAATCGCCTGCCCCCTCTGCCCTCTCTACCTCTGTAATTAGGCTGTGACCACCCATGTCAGCACAGCGCACCTGATTCCACGGAAGGCATTTTCGCTTCCCGAAAGGGCATCAGCCGCTCCAATTTCTCCGAAGGACAGGATGCAAACAGGCAATTAGAATTAGAGATAACCTTCAGAAAACAGTAAATAGAATTCTGACATAGATTAGGAAGGTAAATCAGAGGATTTAGTCACTCTTCACTCAACTATGACCCTCTGTCCTTTCCTGCCTGTTCGGTTTCAAGTTCACGCTGTGTGTAAATAGCTTCCATCGAGCCCTTCTGTTTAAATTTTCATCGTATGATGTTTTCCGAATTGCAAAGTTAATAAAATCCTTGTATAACAAGTGAAGGAAAAAGGAAAAGAGAAAATTGCACCAATTAAAGGAAAAAGGAGCCTGCGTAGGGTCGGTGTTTGACTGTGCACTGGAGGCGAGGCGGTCAGCACCAGCGGTAGCGGACAGAGGCCTCGCATGTGCTCTGTGAGCCCCAGCCCGCTGGTGGCCCTGTGGCCACCACCACCAACATGTGAGCCGTTTGCCAGAGTCAACGCTTCTAGTAAACCTTCTTTATGAGCAGTCACTGCATGTCCTTCCCTTAGAAGGGTAAGGCAAGGGCAGCAGATGCCTTCTTGGATATCAGTTTTTAGAGGTAAATGAATTGATTGCTCCCCAAAATAGACACCATAGAAATGCTCCGAATGTTCTCACTTGGAAATGTTCGTCACACATCACAGTCATCCCTAATCACTCCCTTTTCCACGCTCCCAGATGTTTTTGTCTGACTTTAATACCACCACGTATTTGTTCAGAAACCCTCTTCTTCCATTGGTTGTGAGGTAGCAACTCGAGATGATCTTTATCTCATGGCTCAGCCAAACTTAGGGCGCCATCGCTGTGAAGAAGCACCATCTGTAGGTTAAAATATTGCTTTTGGGAGTTAAGTAAACCTGAGTTTGAATATCAACGTACCACTGCTGAGTTGGGTGGCTTTGGGTCATTTACTCATCTTTCTAAGCCTCATTTTCTTCGTGCCTAAAATGAGGCTAAGATTTCCTATCATGGCACTTAAATGAGATCATCCACACTGGGTGTAAATATTCAGTAATTATTAACCATTGTCAATCTATTGAAGGCAATTCAATTTCCACTAAGACATTTCTTTCTCTGACAAAGGGAAGTATGCTCTCCTATTCCAATTTATTCTATTACTTACTTTAAATTTATTACAGAGTTTCTACTACACCCAAAGAGTTTTCTTTTGTTCTAAAGACTTTATAAAAGTTTAGCTCTAAGAAACGGATTCTAGCTTTTATAGTTCTAGAAAAAATAAATCTAACTCTAAACCTAACCTTAAGTTTAAAAAAAAAAATGTCAGGCTTAAGTCTTAAACAGCTGTTTGTTTTCTTCCCCTCAGTGAGTTTAAACAAGACGTTTATGCCTCAAACCCATGCACCCCTTCCCCCAGGCCTTACAAGGCTTAGTCCAGGTAGCCCAAGGGGAATTAGACCCTGTTTTTCAGGCCAAGGAATTGCAAATTCCTGGAAGGACTTTATTCAGCTCAGTGCAGAGGCAGTCCCCCCCCCCACCCCCACCACCACCCTTCCACCCCGCCCCCCTCCCAAGATCTATTCTTGCTGATCAGCCTGCCTGGACTGGGGACAAGGCTTTCTGAGAAATTTCTTTCTTCCTGCACTAAGGTAGACTGGTTTTGCTTGAGCCACTCAATTTATTCTGTCTTGGGATACATTTTCTGGCTGGACTAAAGGTGAAAGCAAGATTTAGATTGTTAATTAGGTTCTCCTGACATAGCACAACACAAAATCTAGAGACAGTGCGCGGTGTAAAATATAACAAGTCAGCCATTTAATCACTGTTTATCAGGTACGTAAAAGGAGTAGATAGAGATAGATAAAGGTAAAAGACTCAAGACTTGCCAGATGTTATACAGGATTAGTGTAATCTGCGAGTGGTTTATTGAAATAAATTGCTTCACTCTCTCTAATTCAAACCTGAAATTGAAATTTGAATTAAACCTGAAAGCCGGTCTCTATACTTAATTCTTTTTTTCTCAAGCTTCCCTCCTCCCACTTTCTTTTTTTAAATATAGTAAGTAATATATTAAGTTCAATGTTAATCAAACTATGATGGAAAAAATACATATTCCCTTTTGCTCAGTAGGAAATAAACCTAGTACAAAATATTAATTTAGGGAAAGTTAATACAGCCATGACTGAAGCTTAGCTGCCTTTTTCATGTGTATAAATGCATGTGCACACATGTGTACCTACGTACACAGATGTTTGTGCATATACACACAGAGAACCATATGGCTCACTGCTGTGTATCCATAAATTGTACCTATCAGAGTACACATCACAAATTATAAAATACATAGAAGAACCTACAAGGGAAAATATTCAATTCTATCTTCCTCCCTAACCTCTGCTTCCTGTTTTGTTTTTCACTTCAACTATATCTCTGGCCCTTCAACTAATACCCTATCCCTGGTTATAGGCTTAATAATTGTATTTTGCCTGGCTTTTTTTCTTTTATTGTCTTGTGTCTGCCGAACAGAGAATACAGCATCCTAGACTTGATAATGATTGGAGGATAAAAAAAGACAAGCAACATCAGAAATCAGCATCACTGAAATGACACTTGCCAGGGAATAAATTTCAGAGTTCACGTAGATTTAATCCTGTCCGTCAGTGAAGTTCTAGGACTTACCCTACTGCCCTACAAATTATAGACAGTGATTAAAAGTTTGCTGCTACAAACTTTAAACACCTGATATATAAAATCTAGGAGCATGGTTATATAAGTTAAATAAGAGAAATTTATGTTAAGAATGGAAGCCATGTGCATATGTGTTCATGTGTATTTAACACAGGAAGAAGAATACAGTTTCGGAGTGTTTTTAGAAATTTTTGGTTGCCATTGCTCCATTATATTGGATTGGTAAGGAGTTTAGAACCTTCCCTTTATTTGTGTTAAACTGTTCTAATACAAGAAGGAGAAGTTCAATGCTAAACTTTAAGTGATATGTCTTTAACATATGCTCAAAGATAAAAGATACATGACTTCAAAAAAAATTTTTTTACTGATAGCAGAACTCTGTGGCAGAAATTGTTCTTCTAGTCCTTTTGTTCCTCAGAAAATGCCATTCTTCCAGATGAATTTGGCAAGTGGGTTCTCTGGTGTACAGTCGAGGGATAGCCATTGTCCAGGCCCTATCATACCCATTGAGAATTCTGTCTGTGCTCCAAAGAGATGGCGTAGAATGCCCTGAGCTTGTAATTAGTACCATCCTGATCAGCAGAAACTTCTCTTTGAGAACAGTTTATCATTCACGAGTTCACTTGTAAAATATTTTGAAATTGTCTGAGTTTTTGATAGTAAAATATAGTATTGTTCTTTTTTTTTAATTTTATTTTATATAGTATTGTTCTTAAATGCACACACACACACACACACACAACTTCACATTTTTTCCAAACAAACAAGTGAAGGAAATCCTAGAGTACGATCCGTTTTCTTTTCCAGCATGCCTCTACGTTCCTGCTATAGCCTCATTAGGGCATATCATATAAATTGAAGAGTGTACAAGTGAAAATCACCATATGCTATTTGTTCATAATCTTCTACCTATTTCCTGGGCTCAAGCATTGACTCCATCCTTCTGAAGTCAATGAGACACTAAGAGTCCAGAAATCAGAGATGTCCTCCTTGCTGGGTAATTCACAGGCACATGCCTATGTTTAACCACAAGTAATCTCCCATTCAACAGATGTGCAGGGGGAGACTGCCTTACTGGGGTCAACAGAGAAGTGCACATTCTGAGACACAAGTGAGGAACATGTTTAAAAATTCTTTATAGGAAGGAGAGGGATATTTTATTGCATAATCTGCTACCAACAAGATATGATGCCGCATAATTTCACATATATAACCTCATATAAACACACACTCTTGAGCAACTAGATTGTTATGGATGCAGTTTTTATAGATGGAGAAAAGGCAGTATCATTGTCCATTTATTTATTGAGAACTTTATACCCTGTCATGATTGATGATCTTCCCAGGAACTGCCTGAAATAGGTATTACTATTGTCCCATTTTACAAATAAGGAATCTGCCCTCTCCCTCTGCCTCTTCCCCCTCTGCCTGTGTGCTCTCTCTCTCTCTCTCAGTTATATAAATAAATAAATCTGAATATGCAAAAATAACTTGCCTAAGGGCCAAAAGTAGTATTATCAACACACACAGTCTTATTTTTCTACTTAGAGGGCCACCAGGATAGGAAACTTCTGCCCCAGGGGAACAAAGTTGAAGGCGAGGTGGAATGAAACATTCAAAACTCTACCCTTCTGCCCAGTTACGTTCTCTTTGAACCATAATCAAGGTTTACAAGAACGATTCCTCTGAAAGCAGACAACGGCTATTCTCAAATGTGCTTTAAATGAGACAACCCAGATGGAAGCCATCAAGCCAACAGTGGAAAATCCACAGTATTCAAAGTCAAGTTCACTATGGCTTGGGCACTGCTTTTAAAAATTTCACATAAGAGCTTTGCTTCTTTTGTGGAACAATTTAAAGCACATTGTGTATGCAAATTAGTCAGTTTAACTCCTGAGAGTTGCTATTACTTTTCATTATTACTTTTCAAGCCTTTTAACTAAGTTTTACAGCAAGTTCAAATGTGTCTCCCTCAATTCCAATTTCTTCAGAAATGTCTTCTTTTGGAGATTTCAAAATCCCTTTCCCAGTCACAAATCCCTTTTATTTCATGCCCTTTCCTCCCCCCTGACTATTTCCTTCTCTTTTCTTCAGGCATTAATGCAGTCGCCGTGTTGTGGTGTTAGTTCATCTGGTTTCCGCCACGAAGTGTAAATGCTTCTTAATCAAGCTTCATTTCCCTTAAATAAGCAATTTTTGTGTCTTCCAATGAAACATGGCTTTTTTGGATTATTTCTGAAAACCTGGCAAAATTCCAAGGAATGAATACTTGACATTTAACTGAAATTAACATTCAAAAAATTTTATTGCAAAATGAATACATCCTCATTTTAAAAAACTCAAGACACAAAGAAATTCATGGATACAAAGTTAAAAATCACCACTAATAATACTATATATTGTTAACCTTTTAGAACAGAAGTACAGCAGTATAGATAAAAATAGAAATTGAGATAAGATTCATATAAATGTGTAAAATTAAGATCATACTGCTTATGAAATCATTTGTTACATTTTAAGTTGTATATTATATTAAGAACAAAGTCTAATTAAGAGACATTTATGGACTATATAATATTCCATTGCAAAACCCTAATTTATTTGACCATTGCCCTCTTGTTCAGTATGTATATTATGTGCTTTTTTACTATACTAAACAATGCTGCAGTAAACACATTTGTACAAATCTTTCATTACAATAACATTTCCAGAAGTGGAATTTATATACTTTTTTTTTTCCATCAACATTTGCCTTACTGTGCCTACTCTTAGGGGATGTATCTCACTTACAGAGAACAGTACAGATGTCGTTTCCATCTCTAATATCCCACCTGTCCCATGAGAAATACAAGCCCACAGCCCATCCCACAGAGATATTAATGTGTTCATTTATTCAACAATTACGCATCACGCTGTTTTTACATGCTCTTTCTATGTGGTGGGGGACACAAAGATGAAGAAGAGAAACAAGACACTTATACACACGAAAGTACGCCGATAATAACCAAGTAAAGAAAATAATAAGCAGGTTAAGTTCAGACATTGATGAGCATTACAAAGAAGGTATATCAGAATCATGACAAAGAAAGTGAACTGGCCATTAAATTTCCTTTAAGAAGTGGTATTTGGATTCAGGTTCAAATGTCAAAAACAGGTGAGCCCGTAAAACTTTGAGAAGGAAATTGTAGGCGTAGAGAGTGTCATCAGGCAGAAGTATATTAGCAGGAAGACTACATCCGGGGTGGGTAGAGTCCAGGAAAAATGGTGCCCATGGGCAGTGATGAGTGAGCAGGACCAGATGATGAAGGGTCCCACAGTGATGGCAGGTGTTGGCTGAAAGCCGTCACTCTAGTTTTACATGTGTGTAATCTCAACGCCCAAAGGAATGTTTCATCAAAGGCTCGGGGGTGTCACATCCTCCTGCTGGATCATTCTCTTTTATAATTGTCAAATGCAATGCAGCTCTTTATCCAAACTCTGTTTTGCCTTATCTTCCATTTGCTGTCAGCATTTCTGTGTCATTATAGATGCTTTATGATCAAAACAGGCTGAACTTTTAAAACGTAATGTTTTTGTTCTTTTATAACAGGAAAATTCAGTCATCTTTATTTATTTTGATTCTACATATTATGTTTTTCCACTTGTAATACCATTATTTACTATTTATTGTGATATTATTTATTTACTATTTATTTGATATTATTTATTTTTCCTTCTTTATTTTAGCTACTTTTAGTTACATTTATTTTTACTCTTCCCCCCATCTACTTATTTGAAATTACATATATTCTCTTAATAGTTAACTTAAATTTTTAGTATGTATACTTTTTTTAAAAAATTTATTTATTCATTCGACACAGAAAGAGAGAGAGCACAAACAGGGGGAGTGACAGGGAGAGGGAGATGCAGGCTCCGCTGAGCAGAGAGCCAGATGGGGGGCTCCATCCCAGGACCCTGGGATCATGACCTGAGCTGAAGGCAGAGGCTTAACTGACTGAGCCACCCAGGGGCCCCTTAGTATGTATAGTTGACCAAAAAGTAAAAACAAATATAAAGTATAAATGTAGCTCCCTTCTCCTTTTTAATTCCTTTCATATTACACACTACTGTTATCTGTTGTTTTTTTTAAGTAGGCTTCATGCCCAGTATGGAGCCCAACACGGGGCTTGAACTCAAAACCCTGACATTAAGACTTGAGCTGAGATCAAGAGTTAGGCACTTAACCGACTGACCACCCAGGTGCCCCCATACTACTGTTGTCTATTATTTTATTTCTCTCTTCTTTTGAAAACACTCCAAATTTAATTTTTAATACTATTATTATTTTGACAGTTAGTGCATATTAGACCTACCCATTTGTTTCACTATTTCTTTGCTTCTCTACTTCAGTCCTTATTTCTGAGTTCAAATTCTTTTTTTTCTTTTCATCAGTCATTATTTGCTTTCTTTGGTGAGCTTTTATGTTTAGCAAACTCCATGTTTTGCAAAGATGAATTAATTTCATCTTTATTCTTGCGTGATATTTCAGTTGGTTACGGAGTCCTTGGTCATTTGAGGATAGTTTCACTATTTTCTTGCTTCATTTACTGCATCTGGCCTCCTTTCTTGAAGGACATTTTAGCTAGTTGTGGAATTCTCAGCCCCTGGAGAGTCTTCTATCCCGTCGCTTTCTACGCCGTCTTGTTTCTGTCCAGATATCTGTCAGTCTAGTTGTTCATCTTTCATAGATTAACTGTCTTTTCTCTCTGCTTTCAGAAATTTCCTCTTGCATTTGGAACCAAGCAATCTTACCCTCATGCCTGAAACTATGAATTTCTTCTTAATTTTCTTGTGGGATTGCAATATGTTTCTTCAGCCTGACAAGTCCTGTCATTCGTTTGTTCCAGATAGTTATCACTATTTACTTAAATGTTGTGTTATCCCCATTTGCTCTACCATCTCCTTTAGGAATGATTATTAAATTTATGTTTGATATTCATGATATGTTCTGTGTGATGAACAGTATTTTACACTTTTCATTCCTGTGGTATCTTTGTGCTGCATCTGAGTGATTTCTTCCGATCATACAATTCACTCAGGATTCGCTCTGCAGCTGTGTGTCTACATTACCCCCTTCACCATCAGTGACGCTTTTAATATCTAAATGCTCTGATTGTTTTCTGAATTTCATCTACTCTTCTTTCACAATGGCGTATTCTTTCCTTGTGATTTATGTTCCTATTAAATTTTTTTTTTTTTTGCATTTCATCCCCTGAGAGTCTTCTAGAACATACTTCGATCCCTTTGGAACTGCTCTAGCATCCCTGTTCATTCTGTTATCGTGACTGCTGACTCGGAGTCTTGAGGAAACATTCCATTGGGTGTGTTTTAATTTCTGATTATGAACTCGTTTTCAGTAAGAATTGCATTTCTGTGAGACTGTAGTTGCCCCAGGAATGAAAATATTCCCCCAGAGTTGTTTCACATTGTTTATTAGGTTGAACCAGTTGAAACTGCCACTGTTGTAGGCTATTACTTCTAAAAATAACAATAATTTCAACTGGTTCAACCTAAAAAAAATAAAAAATAAAAAAAATAAACTGGAAACCTGACAATCATAATGAGATTTTTTTGAGAAAATACATTTGCTAAAAATTGTTAGATAATGTGAAAAAAGTTTCTGAAGAAATAGAAAAGTGAAAAATATAAAATAATCTTGAGCAAAAACAAAAATCAGAGAAAACAGATCATTCTTAAACATCCATGAAATAGTAATGAGAAATATTTGAGGCCACAACGTGTATAAAATAATTATAACCCCAAGTATATATCATGTGCCCATGTTGTCCTATCTTAATGCAATAAAAATAGAAATCAATAATTAAAAGCCAAAAAGGCATATACTTTTTGACTTTAAAAACCCATCTGTATGAAGGAGAAGTGAGTTGGGTGAAATGGGAGGGGGAGACAAACCATGAAAGACCGTGGACTCTGAGGGTTTTCGGAAGGTGGGGGGTAAGCCTGATGGTGGGTACTGTGGAGGACACGTATTGCATGGAGCACTGGGTGTGGTGCATAAACAAGGAATTTTGGAACACTGGAAAAAAAATAAAATTAAAAAGGCACAATAAGGGAGCATAGAAAATATTAGAAAGCATGGAAAATATAAGATAACAAAAACACTACATCAAAACTCAGGAGACATAGGTAAGTTGGTAGTTAGAGGAAATGTTATAGCCTTAAATATCTAAAATGGCCTTAAATATCTAAAATAGCTTTAAACATTTGGTAGAGAATAGGGATGGAAAATTAAGAAGCTAAGCACTCAACAGTATAGTTTTGATGTGGACAGTACCAAATAGAAAAAAAATTTACCAGGGGCGCCTGGGTGGCTCAGTGGGTTAAAGCCTCTGCCTTTGGCTCAGGTCATGGTCCCAGGGTCCTGGGATCAAGCCCCACATCGGGCTCTCTGCTTGGCGGGGAGCCTGCTTCCTCCTCTCTCCCTGCCTGCCTCTCTGCCTACTTGTGATCTTTGTCTGTCAAATAAATAAAATCTTTAAAAAAAAAAATTTACCAATCTCATGTATAAACATGGATACAAAATACATCAGCATGGGCTAATTATATTTATCCCAGAAATTTAAGGATCATTTGACAAGAAAATATTAGTAAATGATTTCATATTAAGAAAGTGAAGCTAAAATCTAGGTGATGTCCTCAATGTGTGTAAAAAATATTTGATAAAATTCAGTACTTTTTCATAAAGAAAAAAAGAGAGAGAGAAAGAAAGAAAACCTGCACTCTAGGCTAGCAGGTAATCTTTTTCACCCGAAAAATAGCCTTTACCAAAAATCTACAAATACCATTTCCTGAAATTTAAGAACAAGTCAGGAAGGCACTCTATCATGATCAGAACAGGAATAGAGATTTTAAAAACATGAATATTGGCCAGGAAGAAATAAATTATTTCAAGATGATATCTTTTGTCAGAGAAAATCCAAGATGAGCCACAAATCATGGCATCTCCACCAAAAGAAAATAATACACTGTTTTTACTGAAGGAATGAAGGTAAGAGATAAACACAGATGGGTAAACACGACACAGATAAACACAGCTCAGAGGAATTTCAAAGGCATTATTCTAAGGAAATGTGGCCAAACACGATTCCATTGATATGAAATTCTAGAAAAGACAAAACTACAGTTACCCTGTTTGTAAGGTGCCAGTATTAGGGAGATGGGATGACCCAGAAAGTATGCATACAAACCATTCAGAAGAAATGTACTCCCATAAAATCTGTGTAAGACATGATATCAATTTCCTTCACTCCTACTGCAGTTATCATGGTTCTTTAAAAAGGGGGAATAGTCGAGTGTAATCTTATATATTAATGACTATTCTGTAAATGAATTTTTCTTAACACATTTATGTTTATAAATATTAAGAAAAATGTCTTACGGAGAATAACTCTAGAATTAGAGACTTTTAACAAGTGATGCATTCTTAAATTCTCAGATTTATCTCATAAAAGTAAGATTCTTATTAATTATATTAATTTGAAATCTAATATTCTAAGTCCTATGATTTATGCTGAAGTTACCGTCTGATTTCTATGTACATGAAGTACTTAGCAAAGCACTTTCTCGGCTATAAAACCTTAGTAAGTTTCTGACATCACCACCCGCTCTTTTAACCAAGCTTGCAACGCATCGGTTGTGTTCAGTTCTTTCTTACCCAACAATCAGTACTGTTCAATGAGCATTAAATGCCAACCAAATGCCAGACCTGAGCTCGGCTCTGGAGATTCAAAGACAAGTCAGATCCCTTTCCTGCCCTGGAAAAGCTCACGCCTGTGTACGTCTGCCTGGTATCTTACTGACTCTACATTTCTTTTGATTCTAACCTCTGTTGGCCATTTGCAGTCATCTGAATTCAGCCCAACCAATCTCAGCCCTCTTCTGCCTTCTCTTGATCTCTCTCTTCTTTGCTTTATTCCCATATTCTCCCCGAAGCCTTCACTTCAGAGTCAAAGTGACCTTTGTAAAGGCCAATTCTGACCTATCATTCTCCTGCTAAAAAAAACTTCAGTTGGAGACTCCCAACAAAGAAAAGAGGATGTGCTAAGACCTTGCCTATTTCCCCAGCCCCCAACCCTACTAAAATGAAGAATCAACAGTAAAACAAGGGATGAACGTTTTCTCTTTGATAATAATGGGAAATAGAACCTTTATTCTCAGACTATTAAAAATGTCTGCGGGACGCCTGGGTGGCTCAGTTGGTTGGACGACTGTCTTCGGCTCAGGTCATGATCCCGGAGACCCGGGATTGAGTCCCACATCAGGCTCCAGCTCCACGGGGAGTCTGCTTCTCCCTCTGACCTTCTCCTCACTCATGCTCTCTCACTGCCTCTCTCTCAAATAAATAAAATCTTAAAAAAAAAAAATGTCTGCTAAAAGCAGTAAAATTTATACCGAATTTTAGTGAGGGATACTAAAAACTGGAACAAACCTTTCCAGCCTTTCAGCAGAGTCTGAGTTCCCTGAAATGTACCTCAAGACACTCAGCAGTAGGATTTTCTTTTAATGAAGTGTGGGAGCTCACACAGGAGAAGGAAATACTGAACAACCAGACTTCGGGAAAGAGAGGATAGAGGAAGCTCTGCGATTCGGGCAGCAACAACCATGTGGTCACTGCTGAGACCTGGGAACCCCAAGCACCACTGGCCTGTGTTCCCCTCTATTCAAGAAGCAGGAGGGAGAAATGGGTGAAGGGGATTAAGAGTCCACTTACCCCACTGAGCACTGAATGCTTCTTGGAACTGTCGAACCTCTATATTGGACACCTGAAAGTCAGGTAACACTGTATGGTAACTATGCCAGAATTATTATTATTATTATTTTTTTAAAGGAGGTGCTCAGTCGCAGGTGCAGACCCACACGTACATATCCTATGAGGGAGCGTCTCAGGTGGTACACTCTGGGCCAAAAGAAGAAAGGAAAAGTGGGAGGCAGCCCCCCAACGGGGTGCCGCCTGATAAGCCAGGTGGCACATGAGATGGGGCTGCTGGGTAAACGCACCGACACACCATCCTCATTTCCTTGGAGTCTCGGATTACTAGGCAGCCGAAGCCCCTTGGGTGAGTCAGAAAGAGAGACAAAGAGAATGAGTTTTGCAGCGTCCCACCAGAGACGGCAGGACGCCAGTCATCGCTAAAACGCAAAGGTTGGGGAGGCTTTACAGATCACCCCAACCCCCAGACTTGCCCAGCTGTCCAGTCAAAAATGAGACCTGGACCTGGCACCAGGGATGACCCAGTTTGGTCGGAGATAGTCTGAGATGACAAATCCAAACAAGAGGACCTCCTGCCCCGCATCTGCCGTCCCTCCCCACACTTCAGAAGGATAGCGATCTCATTCACCAACAAGCCACAGAAGAAAAACTTCCACAGAGGGTCTGTGAGTAGACAACACAAAGAGTTTAAAAGAGGAAGAAAATCAACAAAGGGACAAAGAAAAAAAATTCTTAAAAATACTTCTCTGTACATTCAGAAAGTCATGAAAAGATGCACTCTTTGGAGAACAGTTGAAAAGAGTTGCAAGAAATCCAAGAATAGAGAAGACAATAGGAAGGATATAAAGTGGGTTAGAGCCCTCAGCAAAGTAAATTAAAAATAGTGAAAAATCCTTCCACAAATGGAACTATCTTATAAGCACTCAGGAGTCTAGTATTTGTAGTTGAAAAAGCCTGGAACAACTTCAGGAAGTAATAGACATGGATAAAGTAAAAAGAAATGGAAGCAATTAGGGAAAATAATGGAATATGTGTATGACATATATATTTGGCATATTTACTAGTATATAAATAATAGTATACACAAGTGTATATGCCAAATACAGAATTGAACAGACAGGACTTCCTAAAATGGCAAATAAAGACAAGACATATGTAAAAAATTCGCTGAAATAAAGGAAGACATGGGTCTTAGCTCAGGTTCTCTGCCAAGATGAGTTGACATGTGCAAGAGTTAACGACACCGTGATTCCTAGATGCTGGAGGAGAGCGTGGAGTAAACAACAGAGGTCACCGCAAAGAAAATGCACAACAAGGATCCTGGAAGAACAGAGACAGTGCAGAGAGCATGCTACAACCACACAGAGGAGCAGACTCACAAGGCAATCAGTTCTGAGTCTGAAGTTTGAGAAGAGCCTGCAGTCGCTGTAGACCACACGGCTGACCTGAGCAGCAAAGGGATCGGGGACATCGGCGCACAGAACAACGACTGCTCCAAAAATGCCAGGAAGGGCTCTGAGAAGAGGGTGGTGCAGACGCGTGTGAGGAACAGAGGGAGTAGTTAAGAGAACTCAGTCTTCAAACTCCAGAGTAGGAAGAAAATCTGTAACGTCTGACCTCAAAAAATCAACAAATGCCAGCTTAAAAAATATAATAAAATAAAGCTTTTATTTAGGATTATGGCGGCAAATCTCAGAACAACCCTGAAGACTGTGACTACTTCCCCCTGGGGATCCAGATAGTACCACCTTTATTATGCTATCATCTTTGTTTTCCACAGAACTTCAAATCCCACCCACCCCCACCCCACCCCCACCCCCCGCCAAATGACTGGGGTTCAGGGGAGCAGACTGGATAGAAGAGAATCCTAGCGCATTTCTTCTCTGAGTGTGTCGTCGGAGTCATGGATCATTTGTAATTTTGAAAATTTTTAAATACAAAACTGAAAAAAAAAAAAAGAAAGCACTAGATGCTTATTGGTTTCAAAATAATCCCTAGGCTTTTCTTGGATGACAGTTAGTACTTCATACTCCGGCCTCACCTGTCAATGCACCTTTTCTTCCTCAAAAAGCCCTCTGCCAGGGCCACCTGGGTGGATCAGTGGGTTAAAGCCTCTGCGTTTGGCTCAGGTCATGGTCGCAGGGTCCTGGGATCCAGCCCTGCATCAGGCTTTCTGCTCAGTGGGGAGCCTGCTTCCTCCTCTCTTTCTCTCTCTGTCTGGCTCTCCACCTACTTGAGATCTCTGTGTGTCAAATAAATAAATAAAATCTTAAGAAAAAAAAAAAAAAAAAAAAAAAACCTTTTCCAGGGATGTAGCTGTCTCACATGGAAACACACTTTCATTTCTACCCTCTTTTTATGCTATTGCTTCTACCACTGTGTTTTCCCCATCTCTACTTGAGATTTTGCTCCAGGTCCTTTGAGGTCTAGATAAAAGTGAATTAATCTTCTTTTTCTCCATATAGACCTTTACTTGCTCACTAGATTGCCAGTGTAGACAGTATTTTCGCCTTCCAGTGCCTACTTGGCATAGTGCCTTACAAAGGTTTGCAAAACTGAAGTGATCCCAAAAAAGCAACATATTTTGGGGAAGAAATTTTGGTTTTGTTACACTGCCATTTTTAAATTCTTACTACAGTAGTGTCTTGGGATAATAGAAATTGTGCCATGGAGAGAAGAAGTATTCCAGGGTATTTTGTCCCTAATTTGTAAGATGACAACAAAATATTGGGGGGCTATCTACTATAGAGCCGCCTGTGGTAACCGGGATTTCTTAGCCTGGTGAGGTCTCTGCTGACTTCTCTGTTCACTGAGGGGCAGGTGGCCACTTGTTAGAAAGATTATGGTGTCCGCTGTGTCTTCGCAATGCCTGCAAACACTTTCAGCTGCCCAGAGAAAAGACTTTGAAAATAGTTTCCAAATTCCAACAAATCATCTGCTTGTCCTCCTGAGACTGTTCAGAGGAAAATGTCAGAAGGTCATTTTCCTTGACAAATAATTTGTACTCTTATATGTGAGATTATTTTTTCTTTAGTACTATAAAAATAAGGTTTTTTTACAAAGGAAGACTGAAACACATAGAACTTTTAGTTAATAAGCTTGACTGTTTGATGTTTTCTCCTGTGACATTTCCTTAGATTTCTTGAAAAAATTATATATATATATATATATACACGCACACACCCTTGGTCATGTATCTAATGATACAGTGCCTGTTTTCAAACTTCTTGGCATAAGATGGCCATATGAGCTGAACTGAGGGTAAATGTGTCCCTAAAGAGTCTGAGGATAACCCAAATCAACCCAAAAAAAGGCAAAATATCTTTAAAATCTTATTTTAGAAAGTTATAATTAACCCCTAGCCTCCCCACCCCCAGCTCTGCTCATATGCATTTTAGACTAAATATATCCAGTCTCAGTGCTAAACTTGCTTCTTAGGGTATCCATTACCTTTGTTCTAGTTCATTTTTTAAGTTAATGGGTGCTTAGCATCTATAAGACTGTTTCTGAAGAAATTCCTGAGTATTGGACACCCCTAAGATATTTTGAAATCCTCCAGTGACACAGCCTTCCTAGAACCACTAAAGGAACATGGGTTAAACTGGAACCCTCAAGTCTCGAGAAAAATCTGTATTTTTGTCTAGCTCTTCTATTTTTTCCGCTCCAAAGTGCTAACAGTCTTTTAGAATAAATTAAGGTAATCTCGCCTCTCCTGGGTTGAACTAAGTGTCCTGAAATTCTCCTCACAACACTGGTGAAGCACCCAGCAAGGTAGCAGAACCTCACACTACCAGTGTGTATGCAATAGCAGCGGAATCCAGAAATTTCCTCAACTCTCCCCTCACTCACCCGAACAATAGTACAGCTCAGACACACAGTAATGACTGATTTCCTACCAAGTGTAGTCACAACTTACCAGCATAAATGGGCTCCTTGTAATGAGAAGAAGGTAGAGGGCTCAGGCCCAGGTACACTGTTTAGAGGAACAGAGGGATAAAATGGAGGTTTCCACTGTTATGCAACAAATAAAAATTAAGGAGAGGTGGAGATTCCAACATTAAAGTAATGTTAAGCATATGATCCATTTAAACTTGGCACTTAAACAGTGAGTAAAGCTATCCAAGGGGTCCTATCTGATCATTTGGAACACTGGCAAAAGTGGTTGGCATAAAACAATACATGGTAGTGCAGTCAGAATGTGTAAATTGTGCTCCTAATGCCTCCTAAACATACCCATCAGTAACAGAATCACTACCAGGTAATGAAGGCAGACTGCTTGATCAGAAGTAGCTATCTCATTTTCTTCCTAATATGTCCCAATTTGTAAATTAGGAGCATAAAAAATTGGTTCTGCTTCCCTGTTTTCACTTTTAGCAAGGCTACATCATGAAACAATGGAAACGTTTTCCTATGGATAACTGAAGTACAGAAGTAATGTGACTCATTATAATACAATAGGGTGCATTGCTTCAACTCATTTCAACAAGGATAAAATGCTTTTAATAAGCATTTCCAATAAATATTTTCTTAAAACATGAGAGTAGTAATATATATTGTAATTCTTTACAGATAAATGAGATTTTTCTATTTTTTTTTGTAATTTCTATCAAATAAAAATCAAGAACATATATTTGGTTTACAAACATGATCATAAAGGTCCAAGTATATATGACAGTTGTGAACAATGAAGGTGGTATAATTTTTACTTTTCATATTCCAAATGCTTTTGTTCACTAGAGTGATTCATACTTATCCATAGGCTTTATGCAGCTTTTTAAATATTTGTCAAAGAAACTATATATATATATATACATATATGTATATATATATATATATTTGAAATCTAGTTTTACAAGGAAACTGTGTATCTTATAGGACACTTCTTTTAATTTTCTGTTCCATTTTGATCTTTCTATCCTAAAAATGCATATGTTACATTGGTACAGCTTCATAAATTTTTACAAATCACATTCTAAAAGTGGTTAGATAACTATTATCTTTGCTCAGGGGTGTGTTTGCATGTGTGTGTGTGTGTGTGTGTGTGTGTGTGTGTGTGTAATATAACTAGAATCAAAAACAAAGAAAAACTTAATTATTATCTTTATATCTTTTAATAACCAAACACAAGATAAATTTTGACTTGCTGCCAGTTTTAACTGTACACCAGTTTTTATTTTATTTCATTTGCCATTTGTTTTGTGATGACATAAATAAATAGGAAGGTATACCATGTTCACAGAGTGGGAGGACTTAATGTTACTTAAAATATCCATACTACTGAAAGCAAATTATAGAGTTGATGTAATCCCTATGAAAATACCAATGGCATTTTTTACAGAACTAGACCAGATAATCCTAAAATTTTTGTGGAGCCACAAAAGATCCCAAAGAGCCAGAGCAATCATGACAAAGAAGAATAAAGCTGATGGTAGCACACTCCCAGCTTCAAACTCTACTACAAAACAGTATGGTACTGACACAAAAACAGACAAATACTGGCACCAAAACTGGAACGAATTCTAGACAATGGAACAGAATAGAGTGCCTGGAAATAAACCCATGCTTACACAGTCAATTAATCCACAACAAAGGAGGCAAGAATATAAAATGGGGAAGACAGTTTCTTCAATAAATGATGTTGAGAAAATTGGACAGTTAAATGCAAAAGAAAGAAACTGGACAACTTTTTTATACCATATACAAAAATAAACTCAAAATGGATTAAAGAGTTGAATATAAGACCCAAAACCATAAAACTCCTAGAAGAAAACATAGGTGATAAGCTCTTGGACACTAGTCTTCATATTTTCTTGGATGTGTCTCCTCAGGCAAGGACAACAAAAGCAAAAATAAATAAATGGGACTGCATGTAACTAAAAAGCTGTTGTAAGTGGAAGAAATAATCAACAACAACAAAAAAGCAATCCACAGAATTGGAGAAGATATTTGCAAATCATTATATCTAATAAGGGCTAACATCTGAAAATAGATAAAGAACACATACAACTCAATGTCAAAAAAAAAAAAAAGATTCAATTCAAAAATGGGCAGAGGACCTGAATAGACATTTTTCCACAGACTATATACAGATGGCCAAAACCATGTGAAAATGCTTTACATCACTAACCATCAGAGAAATGCAAATCAGAACTGCAATGAGATATCAGTTCACACCTGTCAAAATGGCTGTTACCAAAAAGACAACAAATAACAAGTATTGCTGAGGATGTGAAGAAATGGGTCCTTCTATTTTTTTAGGGAGAGAAAGAGAGGATGGGGGCAGAGGAAGAAGGAGAGAAAGAATCTTAAGCAGGCTCCAAACCCAGCACGGAGTCTAATGCGGGGTTCAATCTCACAACCTTGAGATCATGACCTGAGCCGAAATCAAAAGTCAGATGCTTAACCAACTGAGCCATCCAACCGCCCTGAAAAGGGAACGTTTAAGAACTGTTGATGGGAATGGTAAATCGGTGCAGCCACAATTCTGAATAGTATGGAAGCTCCTCAAATATCTAAAAATAGAAATACAGTATGATCCAGCAACTCCACTTCTAAGTATTCATCTGAAGAAAACAAAATACTAATTTAAAGATACCTTTGTACCCCTATGTTCATTTCAGCGTTATTTACAAGAGCCAAGATATGGAAGCAGCTTAAATCTCCATCAATAGACAAATGGATAAAGAAGACGTGAGATACGTATAGATGTAATGAGATATTATTCAGTCGTAAAAAAGAAAGACATCTTGAAATTTGTGCCAACCTGGATGGGCCAAGAGGGTATTATACTAAGTGAACTAAGTCAGAGAAAGACAAATACTCTATGACCTCACTTAGATGTAGAACCTAAAAGCAAAATAAGTGAACAAACAAAATAGAAATGCTTCATAAATACAGAGAACAAACACGATTGCCAAACAGGAGGGGATGGGGGGAATGGATGAAATAGATGAAAGGGCTTAAGAGGTACAATCCTCCAGTTATAAAAATAAATAAGACATGAGGGTATATCGTACAGCATAGGGAATATAGTCAATAGTATTATAACAGCTTTGTTTAGTGACAGATGCTGACTAGAGTTACTGTGGTGACTGTTTCATGATGTATGTAAATATAAACTAATACAATATGATACATTAAGTATTCTTCAATAAAAAAAATGAATTACTGCCTCTATATTTTGTAACAACCCCACAAAAGAAAAGAAACCACCAGTTTAACTATACACCTGTTTTCACTTTCTTTATTTTTAAATATTTTTTATTGCAATATAAGATTGTGCGTGTAATAAATATGCCATATGTGCGTGCTGATCTGAAACACGCATATTGAGAAATGACGACCACCACAGCGTTAGCTAACACCTTCATCAACTCGCTCAATTACCCTGTCGTTTCTGTGGTGAGAACATTTAAGGCTATTCCCTGAGCATCTTTCAGGTAGATAATACACCTTTCCTAACTACAATCACCATGTTGTATATTAGATCCACCAAACTTATCCCTTTATTTTTTTAAAAGATTTTATTTATTTATTTGACAGAGGAAGACACAGCAAGAGAGGGAACACAAGCAGGGGCAGAGGGAGATGGAGATGCACACTCCCCGCTGAGCAGGGACCCCAACACAGGGCTCGATCCAAGGACCCTGGGATCATGACCTGAGCCAAAGGCAAACACTTAACAACTGAGCCACACAGGCCCCCCAAACTTATTCTCTTATAACAACACTTAGCTCGGGGACACCTGGGTGGCTCAGTTGGTTGAGCAACTGCCTTTGGCTCAGGTCATGATCCTGGAGTGCCAGGATCAAGTCCCATGTTGGGCTCCCTGCTCAGCGGGGAGTCTGCTTCTCCCTCTGATCTCTCCCCTCTCATGCTCTCTTTCTCTCCCATTCTCTCTCAAATAAATAAATAAAATCTTAAAAAAATAATAATAATAAACACAGCGTTAACTCTCCATCTGTTTGGTGCGATAGAACTGGTAATGGAGAGTAACAAAACACACCTTGTCAGAGTCGCCAGAAGTCACAGTTCAAGAAAACTTCATAATAACCCACTTGGCCAATATCTCTGGTAACAAAATTTGTATCCACTTACTAGTCACGTTTAACCAGATTAAATGCATAAAACTGGTTTTTCCACATCTGTCTACGGCTAATCCCAAAGATGTCTGCTGAGACTGTTTGAGCCTCAAGTGCAGAATACATTGTTAGATCATTTTTCTTCTTCACTTGAATCCAGTACGTAGTCTGCCACGACGGTCCCTACACAACGGGGAGCCCATCCGGAGAGGCTGTGACGTGAGTCCGAGGAGGTCCTCCCCACGTTGAAGAGGCAAAGACTCTCCTGGTCTCCCATGACTTCATGTGCTCATGGTGGAAAGGGGGCCGGGACTTTGCTTTTGTTACGAGGGCGGATTAACAAGATGAGTTCCTCAGAGCCCAGCAGAGTCCAGGCCACACCCGAGTGTTCTGTGATGACCGACGCTCTCAAAGGAGAAGCGTATCCTAATTCCCTTGAAGAAACACCAGGCACCTCTGCAATTTAAGAATTTACTGTGTTTTTAAGAACCACATTATAAAATCTATAAAGTGCTTATTATTGATTGTGCTACCTAATTAAAGCACACTCTATTTAAGAATCTTTAAATTCCTTTAAAAAACAATGTGGAGGTGGGGCACCTGGGTGGCTCAGTTGATTAAGCGTCTGCCTTCTGCTCAGGTCATGATCTCAGGGTCCTGGGATTGAGCCCCACGTGGGGCTCCCTGCTCAGCGGGGTGTCTGCTTCCCTCTCCCTCTGCCCCTTCCCCCGCTGCTTGTGCTCTTTCTCTCTCTCAAATAAATGAAAAAAATCTTTAAGAAAAAAACAATATGGGCGATATTTGGATCTTGCTTGTCTGTATTTTGCAATATGTGCGGCGATGTAGTCTTGCATTGCTTTTGTGAACCAGGTCCTGGTTTGCAAGAGACACCCCCCGCCCCCACGGAGAATAAGAACACCCAGTCCTGGGAGTCTTATAATTACGGCATGTTACCTGCTCACCCAGGTTTTGTTGTCCTTAATCTTTTGGGTAAATAATCCTTCAGGAAATAGTAAAAAATGATACAAGTTATAGAAAAACAAGAAATAGCCTCCATTGAAATTCAGTATGACCTATTAAAAAAAATAAATAAAAGACTGTAGGTCACTTGGATCCTACCCACTTTTCATACTAGCTGGGCCACGTTTTCGGGTGGCCACCAAATGTGGCCAGTGCTATTGCATTGCAAATAGTCCCATCAAATATCCAAGCACATTTTAGCTCAGTTTCTGCAAAAGTGTCTATTTTCTGAGGTATTCTGGGTAATCACTCTGCCCCTACACAGGCACACGTTAGTGTCATTATGCAGAACATGGAGGTCTGTTTTCAAATCCAGTAAAGTGTGGTGGTTTTCATCATCGTGGTTTTTCAGTTCTAAAATCCAGTGTTACTGTTCCTCTAAATGAAGTGCTTCTCAGGCTCTAGGTTTTCTGCAGGAGAAGTCGTGACATCGTACATCACAGACCGGAACTTCTACTCTGAATTTCAGAACAGATAAACCAAATAAGGGGAGTAACCTCTTACTCTCCCTCACTACATTCATCAAAGCAATAGACACGGCATCAAAGCGCCTCATTCCAGGTGTCGAGAAACCGGAGTTTTCATTCCAGTTCTGTCATTAACTGCTTTTGTAACCTTGGACAAGTTGCTTCCCCTCTCTGGACTGGAGATCTGTCCTGTAAAATGCATGCCAGAGGACAGCCAAGGTCAGCGAAGCCTCAGAACGCTCAGCCCTTCCATTTACCTCCTTCTGATCACATTTTACAGGGTTCCAGAAACCCTTCAGTCTCCTAAACCACGTGCGGGAGGCTATCAGGATGTTTCTGGAGCGCTAAGAATTTATGTTGACCTATGAAATAGTGTCACAAACATCTTGCAAAATTTAATAGTGACACACTGAAAGATAGGGTGACCCGACTGTCAGAGAAAGCAGAGATAAAGGCAAAAAGCTTGGAGCAGCATCGCTTAAGGCAAGAACAAGGCCCACTTCCCGACGGGGCGTATTCACCGACCGGATGCTTGCAGGGCGCCCAAGAGCCAGGCCTCCCACGTCACGAAGTTCGTTCACTGCACAGACCGATTCCCTTCATGATGGCACGTCTGGGAATCTTACCCATTTGGCAGGCGGGATAAGTAGACTGTCATGCTGCCCTCCAAGCAAAGGTCTTTAATGAGAAGCTTTATCTGCTTTTAACCACCTCCTAACAAGTGGGGAGGAAGAGAGAAACCACTCTGTGTGTCTGCTCAGGCTTATTTTTCCTCTGAGCAATCACACTGGAAAGCTGGCCTCGGCCGTGCAGGGGAAGAGCTTAGCTACCGAGCTGTGAACTGCAATCATCCCTCAACTGAGGGCCTGGGGTGCTTTCTAGACGAATGAGCTTTCTGCCTGACTGTTTCTTTCAGAGAAGAGAAATGAAATGTCACAGCAATGATCTGGGCCGTGGACAGTGTAGGGAAAGCTGGCTGTGGCTGGAGTCCCAGTGACCGGATTAGGCCGAGATGGATGCCAACAACTGCTCTCGCTTCGAAGGGGGCCTAGAACAGGATGACGGGACAAAAGGTCCTGGAAACCCATGGAGGAGCTTGACTTCCTTTCCAGGAGTGTTGGGATCCACGTCCACCATTCCCGTCGTCCAAATTCTGCCACTGCACATAAGGAAGAGCCGTCACTGTGCATGTATCTGTGAGGACCTTCCCCGAATGCCCTCCTTGCCCTTCCCCTCAGTTCAAATTAATCGCTTTTAATATTTGTAAGTCTAACCCGTGGATCTGGCACAAAAGCCAGCAATCCCTGTGTTAGGCTTTCATGTCTATACCAGCCTTTTCAGAACAGAAAACGACACCATCGTTGATGGAATCTGAGACACTCTGACAAATACTAACACACGTGGCTTTAAAAGTCCAGTGCGACAACACGTGACACAAATCGATTTCAAAAGAGACCAATCTTGCTCCTGAAATAAAGTCTCTAGAAAGATTAGAGTCCCTGGCAACTTGTTGAAAGTCCCTATCATGCATGAATTTAGAAAGTGCGCACATCGGATTAAGGACTAAATGCTCTTGCAGAGAAGAAAAGCACAGTCAGAAGCCCAGACCATCGAGCTGGTGGCAAGACTCTGGGTCACAATGGCTTGTCCTTCTCATTGCCATGTTTCATGGTAGCCTGGAATACTGAAGCCATTTGACGGGGCATGACGCCTCCGGAGGGTGATGTCCCAAGCAGAGAACAGTTCAGATGAAAAGCATCATGAGTCCATGTGGATGTTTTTTTTAGTAATATTCTTGGAAATGGCTCTTACCTGATGACTTGACTCAACTGGGCTATGGTGATTACTCTTTCTGGAAATTGCACCTGTTGATTCAGTAATCTCATAGAGATTAATCTTTTATTTCCAATTCTTAATTTATCTCCCAGTAGACATAATTGCCCATGTTTATCAGAAAAGATTCACAGCTGCACAAAACCTACCTCAAGGGACAGGTCTTCTTGCCCATTGAAAGGAGGAAGAAATACGATTTAAATAATAATTACCTGCTAGCATTATCCTGGTATAATTCTTCTAAGATTCTTTGAGAAAAGAGTTACATCCTTTCTGTAAGAATGCAACCCCCCATCACTGTGGTCAGATAACGTTACCCACTGAACCCATACTGAGTGTGAGAAAAATAAACCAACAAGCCGGAAAGTGTGTATCATCGTTCACTTGTTTTATCTTTTTGTTCCATGTACCTGAGAACTACTTACCACATGTATATAAGCCATGTCTCACTTACTGAGGTGACTCTTAAAGCTTTTTCACTTTCATTGGTGAAACCTAGAAAGTCTTCAGAATGTATCTTCAGGATATTAACATCTTGAAATGCTATTACTCTTTAAAAAAAAATACCTTTATACATTAAGGCAGAATGTAAACAAACAAAAGAGACAGGAATCCCCTAGTTTGTTAGTGCAAGGGGAAAAAATTGCTCAAAAAAATTTTTTTTAAGATTTGTATTTATTTATTTATTTGACAGAGAGAGATATCACAAGCAGGCAGAGAGGCAGGCAGAGACAGAGAGAGAGGAGGAAGCAGGCTCCCTGCTGAGCAGAGAGCCCGATGGGGGCTCGATCCCAGGACCCTGGGATCATGACCTGAGCCGAAGGCAGAGGCTTTAACCCACTGAGCCACACAGGTGCCCCATCAAATTTTTTAATATACTTATTTTCAAAAGATTTTAATGAACTTTTGTTTATATATGTACCCATTTATTCATTGAGATATAATTGACATATAACATTATATTAGTTTCAGGTGTACAATATAATGATTTGATATTAATATACATTGAGTAATGATCACCACAATAACTTTAGTTAACATCCGTCACCACACAGAGTTACAAATTTGTGTTTCTTGTGATGAGAACTTTTAAGATCTACTCTCCCAGCAACTTTCAAGAACGCAGTACAGTGTTAGTAACTGTAGTCACCATCCTGTGCATTATGTCCCATGACTTACTTATTTTATAACTGGAATTTGGTATGTTTGGACCTCTTTCAAGCATTTTGCCCAGTCTCCAACCACCAACCAGAAGAGTCTCTGAATCCATGAGTTCAGTTTTTAAAATTAGATCCACATATAAGTGAAATCACATGGTAGTTGCCTTTTTCTGTCTCAGTTATTTCACTTAGTGTAACACCTTCAAGGTCCATCCATGTTGCATCAAATGGCAAGCTTTCCTTCTTTGATGGCTAGTTAATGTTTCCCTGTGTGTGTACATACCACATTTTCTTTATTCATTGATCAATGGATGCGTAGGTTGCTTATGTGTCTTGGCTCTTGTAAATAATGCCATGATAAGCACAGGGATGCAGATTTTTTTTTTTTTGAGTTAGGGTTTTTGTTTCCTTCAGATAAATAGTCATGTGGAATTGCTGGATCATGTGATAGTTTTATTGTTAATTTTTTGAGGAATTTCCATACCAGTGTGGCTGTACCAATTCACACTCCCAACGGTGCTCCCGAATTCATTGTTAGTGCAAGTCTCTGTAAATGGGTTGGTTATCTACTACTCTACTAAGACAATTGGATCACCAGCCCCCAGCTGGATGTCATTTCTTCCTTTTTGAACTACCGTAACATTTCTTTCTTTTCTTCTATGACACTGTTTTCTGTTACTACAAATAGTATTACCTAGAGTGTATGTTCTAATAGTTAGGGTGCAGTATCTTTTTATGGCCTCACAAGGCCCATCACTGTCTTGTATTCCTTTCTTCTTTTTGTTCACTCCTGCATCAAATATTTACTCCCACAGGCAGAATAAGACAGCTGTGGCCCCCATGAAATTTTCCTTTTTAAATATGATGATTCTTGATTTAGATTTTCATCACAGTTTATACTCTGAAGTTTTATATAGATTCCTGTAATCAACCAACTTGATTGACTTATTATTTTTGTTTTCCCATACAATTTATTTTTTTATTGAGTTATAATCTACGTACAATAAGATGCCTAGATAGTAAGTTCAGATCTTTGAGGTTTGAAATTACACTCATATAGCCACTACCTAAAACAAGATACAGAACATTGCCATCACCTCATAAAGTTCACTTGTGTATCTTTCCAGTCAAATTCCACCACCCCCAAGCAATCACTTCTTGATCTCTGTTATCACAAAATCTAAATGTTTAACTTGTTCTTGGAATTCTACAAATGCAGTCAGACACTGTGTGTTATTTTGTATCTAGACAGACTCCAAAAACTGAAACAAGTATTTTGAAATAAGAATAATAATTTTTCTTTTATTTGTTTGAAATTAAATTTGAAATAATAAAGAGAAATCAATCCACGGTGCCATATTCTATTAAAATTACTAGACTTTAAAGAAAAAGAAAAAATCTTTTAGACATGTAGGCAGAAAAAAAAAGCATATGACTTGCATGTAAAAAAAATCATTAAATGTAAAAATTGTTTGACTTTTAGACAGCAATATATTATTCTAGAGAAAAATGAATTAGTGTTGTTGAGATACTCAAAGTAATAAATTATAAGCCAAATATTTTATACCCAGACAAACTGACAATCATTTATAAATGGCACAAACGTGTTAAAATTAGAAATTTCTGCTCAGTGAGAGATAGTCAAGAGAAAACATTTACAAAAGATACATCTGATAAAGTATTGTTATCTAAATTAAAAAAGAGGAGCACCTGGGTGGCTCAGTGGGTTAAGCCTCTGCCTTCAGCTCAGGTCATGATCTCAGGGTCTTGGGATCAAGCCCCACATCAAACTCCTTGCTTAGCGGGGAGCCTGCTTCCCCCTCTCCCTCTGCCTCCCTCTCTGCCTACTTGTAATCTCTACCTCTCTGTCAAATAAATAAATAAAATCTTTTAAAAAATAAATTAAAAAAGAACTCTTAAAACTCAACAATAAGAAAAGGAGCTAGATTAAGAAATGATCCAAAGATTTTCACAGACCTTCACTAAGGAAGGTATACATGTGGCAGATAAGCCTGTGAAAAGATGCCCCATCTGACGTCATCAGAGAAATGCAAATTAGAAAACAATGAGATGCTCCCACTCACCTGTTAGGTTGCCAAACTCCAGAATTTCAACAACAGCCAATTCTGGTGTGAACATGAAATGACAAGAACTTTCATTCATTGCTGGTAGGAGTACAAAATGGTATAGCCACTTTAGAAAACAGTTTGGCAGTTTCTTTCAAAACTAAACATACTCCTACCATAGGACCCAGCAATTGTGCCTCGTGATATTTACCCAAGAGAAGTGAAAACTTATGTCCACACAAAAATCTGCACACAGATGTTTGTAGCAGGTGTATTTATAATGGACAAAACTTGAAGCAACCGAGATGCCCCCAGTGAGTGAATGGATGGATAAGTCAATGGTGGTGCGTCCAGACAATGGAATATTACTCAGTGCTAAAGAGAAATGAACTACAAAGCCATGAAATAGACAGGAGAACCTCAAATGCATATTACTAAGTGAAAGAAGCCAGTCTGAAAAGACTACATCCTTATGGTTCCTATTATATGACATTCTGGGAAAGGCAAAACTCTCGAGTAAAAAGATCCATGGTTTCCAGGGGTTGGGAGGAGGAAGAATGAATAGGAAGAGCAAGGAGGATATTTAGGGCATTGAAAATATCCTGTATGACACTATAATGGTGGGATATATCTTTATACATTTGTTCAGATCCATAGAATGTCCACATCGAGTGAACCATAAAGCAAACCACAGACTCTGGGTGATAATGACGTGCAATTGTAGGTTCACCTGTGGTAACGAATCTAACCCTGGTGGGTGATGTTGACTATGGGGGAGGCTGTGGCTATGAAAGGGCAGAGGATATATGGGGAGTCTTCCCCCCAGTTTCGCTGTGGAGCTAAAAGTGCTCTTAAAAAAATCAGGTCTTTATGAAAAATTAACTGTAGTAATGATATAGCATTTGCAATTCAAATATGTTTTCAAAGAAAAATTCTGCTTGTTGCCATTTCTAAATGTTGAGGTGAGAGAGACAAGCATTTTCACTTTATGTTATTCAGCTTCTACTTCTTCCTGTTGCTACCTTCACAGCAGAGGAGATGAGAGCATGAGTTTTGGGGCCAGACCGCCTTTGTTGGAGGACTTGCTACGCAGTTATGGGCAGAAAACTTAACTATGATTGCCCTTTTTTCTAATGTGCAAGATAGAATCTTTTAGCAAGTCACTGGCTTATACAGAGTCAAGTACAATAATAAAAGTCATGAAACCTAGGGGCACCTGGGTGGCTCAGTCAGCTGAGTGTCCAGCTCTCGGTTTTGACTCAGGTCATGATATCAGGGTCCTGGGATCAAGTCCCGCATCGGGCTCTCTGCTCAGTGGGAAGACTGCTTCCCCCCCTCTCTCTGCCTGCCTCTCTGCCTACTCGTGATCTCTCTGTCTCTGTCAAGTAAATAAATTTAAAAATCTAAAAAAAATCATGAACTGCTATTATTACTATTACGCTGACCTGTAGGCAAGAGATTGGAGCTGTGAGCTGAAAGGAAACCCTTCTTCACTTGACATTTTACACACTTCTATCTAGTTCTTCCAGAAACCATTCAGCTGTCACAAAATTAGAAATTATTACCTTTTTAAGAGCTTTGTTTGTTGACAGCGATGTGGTGGACACTAGAGGAGAAAGTTCAGGTCTCTTAAATCAGGGAACACCTAGCCTTGTTTTGTAAATAAATGAAGTCATTCGCTCTGACTTGGCCTGTGACCCGAAAGGCCAGGAATGGGCGTGGGGAGTTCTTTGTGAAATCCCTGAAGTTGTCCATTCCAGAGAAAAGCAAAAAAGGTGGGAAGGGTTTCTCCATCTACCTCCACATAAAAGGAAAGATACACATCCTTCTTTAGCGCTGCTCGAACGTCTCCGATCTCCTCTTTCTTGGCCTCCGAGGTCAGGAAGTGCCCCCAGCAAGTCAGGTAGGCCTGTCACCGAAAGGACTTCACCAACAAGCTCTGGCCATGAGATTTAACTAGAATGGTTTCATTGTGCCAGATCAATGTCTTGAGCAATCAGGCTGCTTCAGTCCTCTGTGGAAGATGGCAGCCTAATACGTGTGAGGTGCGGTTCCATCCTGAAAGTCAGTCATTTGTGTGGCGCCCTAATGACCGCGCCCTCCCATCCCAGTTCCCGCACACCTCGGTGCTTCGGGGCTCAGCTGCCATCCGCTGGAAAACCCTCCATGCCTCACCGCGCGACTTCATTCTCCAAACCATTCACCTATAGTATAAAAGCAAATAAAAGTAATTAGCATAGCTGTCTTTCAAGGGGTGAGAGTCCACTCCCGCTACATACAATTTTAAGGCAAGAAATTGAAAGCAGCAGGAAAGAAACATTGGCACCCTAGCTTCTCTTTATGGAGTTTTGTGGGGTTTTTTTAACTATTTTTAGTTTTCCCTTGGTCCTATATGTGCCGTAAAAACACAAAGATGCAAGCTATTCGATGTGGCTTTCTCTTCCAGTGGCACCGAAACAGTAAAACGGAGTCTAAAGCCACTAATCTATGACTTTCCTTAATTTCAAAGTCTCTTAACCTTTTTCTTAGGTCCTTACTGAGTGGCTTCTCATTAAACGAGATTTCTATATTACGGTTAGTTTCTGCTCTTCCCCATTATATTTTCAAATTGCTCATAACAAGAAACTAAATCACTTCTACATCTATTTTGCCTCTTTTCAGAAATCACTTATGCTTCAGAAATTGCCTGTTGTTTCTGGGGAAGAAATTAAGTGCTATTATTAAACTGACTCAGCCAATTGCTTTATCTGTCCACATGTCTGGTAGGCTTGCCGTAACCCAAAAAGCCTTGTTACTTTATTTTGTCGGAACTGATGATTCGGGGGAAAAAGCTTCATGTGATTGTTTTCTCTTCTCCAGACTTTCTCTATTTGAGGGCTGCTTTGGGATGCTAGGTTTTTAAAATGCATTTAGGCAAACAGCCTCTGAAAATCACGGGGCCTCCTTTTTACAGCGGCTCATTATCACGAGTCTCATTTAACCTGGCCTCTTGGGTTTAACATCGAATAGTTCCTTCACTCTGGACAGTGTAGGAAGGTCATTCCTCCTGTCTTGAAGTCCGCACTTCACACGTGCGGCTGTTTCCCACCACAACACTCTTTCCAAGGAGCCGTGACTTTTGAGGTATCTGTTTTAATGATCATGTTGATATACCAGACACGCCTTCAGAATTGTTCTCCTTGGGCAAGATGCTTACGGACTTGGGTTGGAGAGAGCCCCACGCTTTAGGGCTTGGAATAACGGCTAGCATCCAGTTCAATCATACCCTCCCAGCAGCCCGTGAAACTGCAGTTCCGAAAGGTCGATGTGGCAGGTGGCACAGGTGAAAAGCGGGGGTTTCTGTGTAGGGTGAGAAATCTGCTCTGCACGGACAAGCATTATGATCTTGGGCAAGTTTTTTAACTTCTCCGTGCTTTGTCATCTTCATCTGTCACATGAGAATAATACGTACGGTATTGATCACATAAGGATATAAATATTAAGTGAGTAAATGCATTGTCACCTAAATATTCTCTTTCATTCATTTTTGATGTCTTAGGGTAAAGTGTGGAACACAAAATGGCTCGTACCAGTATTATTTTCACTGACTTGCCTGAGACTGCTCTGAGAGGCTGTAGGGTGTCTCCCGCAAGGTGTCTAAGTCGCATGCCAATCCCCAGAACCTGTGGATGAGTTGCCTTGTACGGCAAAAGGGACACTGCAGGAGTGACTAAGTTGAGGCTCTTGAGATGGTGAGACCATCCTGGTTTATCCACGTGAGCCCTAACTGTAATCAGAGTGTACTTACAATGAGGTAGAAGAGGGCTTGGCTACCTCAAGGGAAGAAGGCCTCTTGTCTACTGGTCTTGGCGTGTTTCCTTTCCACCCTCATGTTTATACCTCATGCTCACGATAGCCTGCTATAGCTCTAGCCATCGCATTCCCTTTCAAGAAATGTAGCAGGAGGAACACACAAAAAATTTTTCTTTGGGAGCTTATTATTTTTTAATCGATAAGGAACTCTTTCCAGAATTTCCATAGACCCTTATATATCATGGGCTAGAATTTTGACCTATGGGCATCCCTGTCTGCAAGGGAGGCCGGAAAAAGAAGTCAGTGGCAAAGACAAAGGGAACTACTTACTATGCTTTGCTTATTATCCTTGTGTCTCTCCTTGGTTAGGGGGGAATCCTAACTTCATTGTGATCAAAAGATTCCCATTATGGATTCTTATCACAAGAACAAAAGGGCAAATGGGAAGTTGCTTAAGCAATAAACTGAATCTGGCATATTTTAGGACTATACTATTTTTTTAAGATTGTATTTATTTATTTATGTGTTGGAGACCAAGAGAGCACAAGCAAGGGGAGTGGCAGGCAGAGGGAGAAGCAGGCTCCCTGCTGAGCAAGGGGCCTGACTGGAGCTTGATCCCAAGACCCTGGGATCCTGACCTGAGCCAAAGGCAGCCGCTCAACCAGCTGAGTCTCCCAGACGTCCCAAATTTACAAATACTTCTGATTCAAATAACGCATGGATTGAAGGAAATTTGGGGGGAAAAAAAGATCACTAAGAATAAAATGAGAATAAAATAAAAATTTTAAACTCATCTCCCAGGGACAATTGTGTTGGTATTTAGATATAACGATATGTCAAACATTTTTGTTTAGTTTTGCTTACTTTGATTTTTTTGTTTTTTTGACTCAGTGAATCATACCTTTAATTACCTTTTTAAACTGCCTTTCCTTAGCAGTATGTCTTGGGTATTCTCCCAGGTCATTAGTATCCTTGTACAATCATTTATAATGGCTACAGAATGTTCTAGGCACTATGTCAGTAACATAACATATATGTGTGTGTGTATATATATATATATTTTTTTTTTTTTTTTTAATTTTTTTGTAAGATCTACTGTCTTAGCAACTTCCCGGCATACAGTGCGGTGCTGGGAGCTGGGGGCGTCATGCTGTCATAGCCTGAGGACTTGCTCATCCTATAACCAGAAGCCAAGCCACTTCTTAAGCCTCCTCAGGAAACCTTAAGCCCAGGTTTTTCATATTCACATATATGCTTGCTCCACCATCTCAAATGTTAACACCGACCGCCAGCTGGGATTGGTGTTACGCCTAAGTCATACGTTTTCTTTAACCTTGACTTCAGTGAGGCGTATCTACTGAGGGGAGTGTCTGCAGGGTTGGATACAAATAAAGCCTGGAGAAATTTCACAAAAGAGAAGGGTCACAAGCAGTTTCTGCTCAAAAGTGAGGCCAAACAAGGGCCTCGCTCTGGAGCAGACCCCGCTCTGTAGACTGGCACGCGGAGCGGCTCGAACCCACTCGCTGCGCGATGACTGTGATGAGCCGGAACGCGGCCCGGAGCTCCCAGCCCGCCCTCGCGGCCTGTGGTCGGACGGGGGCGCCCGCCCTGAGGCCAAGAGTTCACAGCCCTGACGCGGGGGGCGCTATGTCCGTTTGTCCTGTCATGGAAGGTGGAGCTACGAGGACAAGGGTCCGAAGGTGCTCCTCGGAGTCCCTGAGAGGTTTCCATGAAAGAAGTAAGGGACGAGAAGTAATGACCCAAGAGACAATATTGACAGAATAATCCATGCAAATAGAATAGATGTAGCCCTTTGAAAAATAGATATTAAGTGCATATGCACATGCAAAGCAGGTGGGGCTGTAATTGTGACCAACCCTGTTTCCACAGCTCAGTAGGCTTCATTCAACACTACATAAAACCATGACACTGTTCAGGGACCTCTCACACACACGGGGGAAACAAAAGAAAAATGCCAAGGTTTCCTCCCAAATAAATCCTGATTTAACATAAAGCATATATATGATAATGTCTGCAAATTGTCAGTTAACAAGCAACACACATTTTCTTAAAGCTTTGACTAAGGGATGGGAGGCTTAATTGAAATGTCTTAGGGCACAAATATATGAAGAAACTATTAAGAAGAGTAATCTGAATGCTGTCTGCCCTTTCAAACAGGCTTTTTGTTTTATTATTATGACGATGGATTTTATAATAACTTCCCTTAATTATTAATTATTTGGTTTTTTAAACTATGTTGTGTGTGTGTGTGTGTGTGTACTAAAAAGGAAAATTAGGTCGTGTGCTTTACTTTACTTTTCCTTCAAGATCTCTTGGGTGTATTTCAAAGTTTTAGACTAAAATCTGTCA
The DNA here is from genome assembly GCA_004024625.1 of Mellivora capensis. Classification (NCBI taxonomy): domain Eukaryota; kingdom Metazoa; phylum Chordata; class Mammalia; order Carnivora; family Mustelidae; genus Mellivora; species Mellivora capensis. The sequence continues at coordinate 48,825 of PISX010001813.1, read as the reverse complement.
TCTCACTTAAATAGGTTTCTTACCTGGGCTGTTTTTAATCCTCTAACCAAAGCAGAGCCCAAGTAGAGCCCGAGCCAAAGAGAATTATTTATTCTATTACAATTATTATAATAAAGGAATGTGTTTAATGGTATTCATACAGTTTTAAAAATTTATTTTATTTGTGTTTTCTGAGATGATTTTGCTGCCATTAAATTCTTATTGGAAAGCAGGTGAATAAAATATAAACACTTTCAGAAGCATGCTAATTCTATTTTTGGATTTGTGCTGCATGTTAAATTTTAGCCCATTTTAAGTTTTAATAATGTAAAAGGTCAAATACTCAACGCAGTGCACTTTTTAGTCCTGCACTAAATGCCACATTAATCTCAGTGTAATTAATGAGCTTACCCTGTATTTATTAAGCAAGAAAATAGGATTATTTCCCTCAGAACCCATGAACCTAGCAGAATAATAGATAAGAGACATAAGTTTTACGGCCACTGCCCTGACTAAAAATGAGCTACACAGCCTAAATTCTTTTTTGGCTTAATTTTCCGAGATCCAGAATTAGAGTATAAATCCCACTTATCAATCACTGTAGTCCCATTATCATCAACCGTAAGGATCAATATTTTACAAGGCAGCGTAGGTAATTGAAGATTCACACCACTAGGCAGGTTATTCTGGAACGTTATTACGTTAAATGACAAGCTCATTCAGGGATCGAATCGCATGCAAATTGGCTATCATGTCTCTACAAATTTCTAAAATGTAAACACTAGACATTCAAGTTTATCATACATTTAAATGGAAACCAGAACCAAAGTGGTAGTCATATCAAGCTCCAGGCAGACCTGGTCAGAAGATGCTGGTGGCTAGAACATGAGCATCGGCCATTTTAGTCCTCATCAGGAGTATAAAATTGGCAATTAATGACAGTGACCACTAATGTTATTCCCAATCACAAATGGTCAAAACCTAAGGACATTCAGAAATGATGGAGACCTATAGTTCTTAAAGCATGGTCCCCAAATGAGCAACATCGGCATCCCCGGCGAGCTTACTAGAAATACAAATTCCGGGGTGAGTGATAAGAAGACACATTTACTTGATGATGAGATCAGAAATAGAGCGGCCAGATCCCAGGGGAGAAGCAGTAACATGGGGATGGGAGGCAGGGCATGATGTCTCTCACCTGGGAAACTTCTGCAAACGTTGCAGTCAAGTGTGACACGCAAGAATGAAAGGGGGAAATGAGCTGGCCCGCCCTGTTACCTTTGTGACCTGGATAAAGCCTAGCTCAGACACAAGCCACAGGAGTCCTGGCACCCTGCAGAGCAAGGCGGCCAGAAGATAAAAGCACAAGGAAGGGAGGGAGGCCAAGGGTCCTATCGAAAAACAGAGATGCCTTAGCCAGGGCTTGAAAGCAGGCAGGACAAGGAGAGAGGACGAGCCTTGCCTTTATTCACCCTCATGCCGTGTTGTCCACTTGCTGCAACAAATAGACATTCTTTCTAGGATCTGAAACTCATCAAAGATTTAAATTTTTTTAAAAATAATAATAATCAATAGAGACAAGTGCTAAAATTAGCATTGAAGCAATTAACTGGGTCTAGGAATGAGGTCTGGCACATGTGCAGTGTGAATGTGATTAGTGCTGCAACTCTCTTGGGTTGTTTTGTTTTTTAAGATTTATTTATTTTGGAGCAGGGGGAGGGATGGAAGGAGAGGGGGAGAGAGTCTCAAGCAGACTTCTGGCTGAGCACTGAGCCTGATGCAGGGACTCAATCCCATAACCCTGGGTCACAACCTGAGCAAAACCAAGGTCCAGATGTTCAACCACCTCGCCAACCAGGTGCCTGAGACAACTCTGCTTTCATACCAAGATCTTGCTTAGATGCAAGAATATGGTTGCAGGAATAAATCATTTAAATACAAGCAAATCAAGTAAAGGGTGACAGAAAACCTTATAATGATCACATTTTTCTTTATTCAGTATACACACACACACACACACACACACACACACATTTTTTTAGGGGGAACTCTGAAATTTCTGATATTTTACACTTAGTGACCTAAAAACTGAAATTTTGTAGGGTTCAGTCTTTCTCCCTAGGTAGACAGACATCTAGACTCATACATATAGATGTATATGTAATTTGAGATTTTTCAATATTTGGTTAAAATTTGTTTTGGTCTCATGATCTGTTTCATTGCTTAAATATAATCTTTGCAGCTGAAAACTTATCCAGTTGTATTTTCTAGCTTACCTTTTATGTCCTCTGGGATATATGAGAAATACTCGTTTCTGTGGATATGATTGTGTTACCCAAAAATAAAACGCTGCAACTTAAGAAGAGAAAAAGAATAAAGCCAAATGTATTGATTTTAATACCAGTTTTAGAAACAGATCAAACATCTAAATTCATCTTCCACTTAGTGATTTTTTTTTTTTAATTTTAACAAGGTCCTGAACCCGTGAGGAGCTGTTCCCCAGTCCCACGGCTCCTGGTTTGTGTTGTGCACAAATCAAATTCCCAACGCTGAAGGCGCCTGTTACTTCCCGGGCCCCTTTCTAAATCTGACGTGTGGACATCAAAATGACAGCAGCTGTTCCTAGATGTCTCTCTGCCAATCAAATTTACCCTTTATATCTTATGTGCAATGTGTTCCTCTTCTAAAAAACTAGGAACTGTGCCTATGGAAGTCACAACCACACATATCATTATAAATAAACCCATTTCCCGTGAGCAAATGAGTGAATTCTCTACGCAGCCTTAAAGCAGATTCACAAGGGACGGATTAGGGTTTGTGACCAGAAAGGTTGGAGATTTGTTAGGTTGGGGTATCTTTCTCCATGGTAATAAACAGAAGCACCCAGTATGTAAAATATTTATAGGAGTGACTGTCATGCAAAGAACTTTGCAGTCACCCTTTCTAGAATACTTTCTATTTAGCCTAAGCCCGACCCCAAGGCCAATGTCATCATCCCTGCTTAAAAAATGCAAAACCTGGGACTTTCAAAAGGTCACCAGTTCAAGGCAAATAGGATGTCAGGCCAGATCCATCCACATGCAGACCCCGGGACTCTAGCTTAGGGTTTGTCAAGTCTGGGGGAGGCGAGCTTCAAGCTGTAGGTACGGGAGCTGTCCCCAAGCATTGAAAACATCCTGCATTCAGTGCTTTGTTCCCAGAGAGTAGAATTCTCACACAGTGCTTTTTGCCCAGGATGTGGTAAGTAGACTCCCAACTTCAATAAACACCAAAGGATGTTCAAATTAAATTTAAAGGTGTTACATGTTAACTGTTCTTGCTCAGTTGGTTTGATTTCTGTGATTATAGATTATAATTATATTTATAGATTATAATTATAATTATATATAATATATAATGTGTAATTACATATTATATATAAAAATATAAGTTATATATAATATAACTATATATAATATAATTATAATTATAGATTCTAATTCTGATTATAGAGTCCAGTCCATCTCTTTCTCATTCTTTCATGAAACACGTTAAGAAACATTCTACAACTGGTGTAGCCATTCCACGAACTTCTGGGGCTCCAACAGACTGTTCATCGGTGATCGGTACTGCTGATCGTTTTGGGTGTGTTCCATTTTACTTAGTGAAAAACTCGTTTTTCTTCTTAAACAGGAAAAAGTAACAATAACAATAAATGGTCCTTAAGGGCCATTGGCCCTAAAATCAATGGCTCCCAAATTTACTACAGTCAGTCCTGTTGCGGTTCGTTCAGGCTGCCCTAACAAAATACCACAGATGGAATGTCTTCAATAAGAGAAATTTATTTCCCCAGAGTTCTGGAGGCTGGAAGTCCAAGGTCAAAGTGTCAGCATGGTCAGATTTGACTGAATGTTTTCCTGGCATGCAAACAGCCCCCCCTTCTTGCTGTGTGTATCATGGCTTTTCCTCAGAGACTGTGGGAGAGAGAGTGACAGACAGAGACTTCTCCTCTTCTAAAGCCACCAGTTCTATCTGAGTAAGACCTCAGCCTTATGATTTTATTCAACCTTAATTACATCCTAAAAGCCTTCCCTCCAAAGCAGCCACCCTGAGGGGTAAGGTTTCAGTGAGGGACTTTGGGGGCCACACCTCATTCCCCTGTAACAGCCAAGTTCAGCCCAGGAACAGAGGGGTCAGGTGCTGGATGCAGTAGGAGCATCCCCCACAGGTACCTGCTGAAGACTCCACTTCAAGCTGAGGACCAGTGAATGATGGGGACCTCGAAACCTCATGAATCCTGAGATTCCACCACAAGGCAAACATTCTGAGCCCTCGAACTGGCCATTTTTGCAACCGTGGCTTTCCCAGAATCACTATGGTGGGCAGGACAACTCCCAGTGCAGTGGTCATATGTCCCAAGATGTCTTAAGTGGGAGGCAGGAGTGAGGGGCTATGCCTGAGTGGGAGAGTTTGTTACTAGTGGACAGATCTCTATATCAGTCAGGACTCGGGCAGAGAAGCAGAGTCAAGAGGAGAGATATGTTAAGAGACATAGCAAACAACTGGCTTATGTGATTGTGGGAGTTCGACAAGCCCAAAATCCAAGACCAGGCCGTGGGGAAGAGCAGCTGGAGCTCCAGGACAGGATTGGAAACCACAGGTCATGAGCACAACTTCCTCACCAGGAAATCCTCACTACTGCTCTTAAGGACTTTCTACTGATTTAACAAGGCCCACCGAGGTTGTCTAGGATAAGCTTCCTATCTGTGGACTTGAATCATACTTGCATACTACCCCAGAGCAATGCATTGATTAGGATTTGATTGAATAACTGGGGCTGTAGCCTCGTCCTGTTTACATCTGGAAGGACCATCCCAGCCTGTAAGCGTTCCCTGGCTTTGAGAGGGCTGTGAGGCACCACCACGGAAATGAGCACCTAGAGGGCAGACTGTTAAAAGCTCCATAGTTGGGACGCCTGGGTGGCTCAGTGGGTTAAGCCTCTGCCTTTGGCTCAGGTCATGATTTCAGGGTTCTGGGATCAAGCCCCACATTGGGCTCTCTGCTCAACAGAGAGCCTGCTTCCCCCCCCACCCTCTGCCTGCCTCTCTGCGTACTTTGTGATCTCTGTCTGTCAAATGAATAAATAAAATCTTGAAGAAAAAAAAAAAAAGCTCCATAGTCACCTCCTAAGGAAACATTGAAAGAGCCATAGCCCTAGCATCTGGAGTAATCACTAGTAATTCCTCAAGCCCCCAGCATCACCAGTGAAATCCAAGTGCTGATTCCCACCTGGCTTCCCCTCATAAGACGATTGGAAAGGCTCAGAGAAAGTGTGTATAAAAATACACTGAAGCCTGGGTGGCTCAGTCAGTTAGGTGTCTGCCTTTGGCTCAGGTCATGAGCCCAGAGTCCAAGGATCATGTCCCATATTGCGCTCCCTCCTCAGTGGGGAGTCCGCTTCTCCCTCTGCCCTTCACACCACTCACATGCTCTCTCACTCTCTCTCTTTTGAATAAATAAAATCTTTTAAAAAAACACTAGAAACAAAAGTTCTACACATATGTAAGGGAGTTTCTGCTTTAACCATTGTTATCATTGCTCTCAAAAAATGTCTGCTTGTTTGTTATTGTAGAAGCAAGTAGTATGCTGAGAAATAGGGCATTAGGCAGCATCACTTCACTGGGAGCAAACTCTTCAGTCTCCGCTGCTTTTGTTGGGTTCCACGTATTTCTTAATTTTAACTGGTGTTGCTCGATCTAGTCTGTATAGTATCTTCGTCTTAGGATAATGGCCATCTGTTCCAGCACGTGTATTTCTCCGTGGGTGAAGAGTGTGCCTGAAATGAAGAAAAAGGTCTAGACAGAAGTATTTCATTGATGTAGATTTTCAAAGCGTCTCAAATGTTGCTGCTTCTCATCAAACAAGCAAGCAGCCCCTTACATTCTGGGATCCTGGCCATGAGAAAGTAGGAATTGCTTCTCCTCAGGAACTCACTGCAACTTGTCCAAGATTCTTTTTTATTCTGGCACCTACCACCTGCAGAGACTGAATGGGATTTCGGGCAATGATTGTAACCACCAGCTAGTACCCTACACTAGGCCCTACACTGATACCTCAGCTCTCGAGTATCTGAATGAACCCAAGTTATTATGCTTTATACTTTCTGCTCATAGAAAAATACATATTTTTCATAGTATATTTTTAGCTTTATTTTTATTATTTCAGTGTTCCATAATTCATTGTTTATCCACCACACCCAGTGCTCCATGCAATACGTGCCCTCCTTAATACCCACCACCAGGCTCATCCAACCTCCAATCCCCCCCACTCCAAAACCCCCAGTTTATTTCTCCGAGTCCACAGTCTCTCATGGTTCGTCTCTCCCTCCGATTTCCCCCAACTCACTTCTCCTCTCATTCTCCCAATATCCTCTGTGTTATTCCTTATGCTCCACAAGTAAGTGAAACCATATGATAATTTACTTTCTCTGCCTGACTTATTTCACTCAGCCTAATCTCTTCCAGTCCCATCCATGTTGATACAAAAGTTGAGTATTCATCCTTTCTGATGGAGGCATAATACTCCATTGTATATATGGACCATATCTTCTTTACCCATTCATCCATTGAAGGGCATCTTGGTTCTTTCCACAGTTTGGCAACTGTGGCCATTGCTGCTATGAAACTGGGGTACAGATGGCCCTTCTTTTCACTACATCAGTATCTTTGGGGTAAATACCCAGTAGTACAATTGCAGGGTCATAGGGAAACTCTATTTTTAATTTCTTAAGGAATCTCCACTGTTTTTCAAAGTGGCTGCACCAACTTGCATTTGCACAAACAGTTTAAGAGGGTCCCCATTCTCCACATCCTCTCCAACACTTGTTGTTTACTGTCTTGTTAATTTTGGCCATTCTAACTGGTGTAAGGTGGTATCTCAATGTGGTTTTGATTTGAATCTCCCTGATGGCTAGTGATGATGAACATTTCTTCATGTGTCTGTTAGCATGGATTGGAAGAATAAACGTTGTTACAATGTCTACACTACACAGAGCAATCTATACTTTCAATCCCATCCTGATCAAAATTCCACCAGCATTTTTCAAAGTGCTGGAACAAACAATCCTAAAATTTGTATGGAACCAGAAGAGACCCTGGATTGCTAAAGAAATGTTGAACAAGAGAAACAAAACTGGGGGCATCATGTTGCCTGATTTCAAGCTTTACTACAAAGCTGTGATCACCAAGATAGCATGGTACTGGCACAAAAACAGGCACATAAACCAGTGGAACAGAATGGAGAGCCCAGAAATGGACCTGCAACTCTCAACTAATCTTCAGTAAAGCAAGAAAAAACACCAAGTGGAAAAAAGACAGTCTCTTCAATAAATGGTGCTGGGGAAATTGGACAGCTATGCACAGAAGAACGAAACTTGACCATTCTCTTACACCCTAAACAAAGATAAACTCAAAATGGATAAAAGACCTCAACATGAGGCAGGAATCTATCAAAATCCTAGAGGAGAACATAGGCAGTAACCTCTTTGACATTGGCCACAGTAACTTCTTTCAAGACATGTCTCCAAACGCAAAGGAAACAAAAGCAAAAGTGAACTTTTGGGATTTCATCAAGATCAAAAGCTTCTGCACAGCAAAGGAAACAGTCAACAAAACAAACCCGCAGAATGGGAGAAGATATTCGTAAATGACACTACAAAGGGCTGATATCCAAGATCTATAAAGAACTCCTCAAATTCAACACTCAAAAAACAAATAATCACGTCGAAAAATGGGCAGAAGACATGAACAGACACTTTTCCAAAGAAGACATACAAATGGCTAACAGACAGATGAAAAAATGTTCATCATCGTTAACCATCAGGGAGATTCAAATCAAAACCACATTGAGATACCACCCTACTCCAGTTAGAATGGCCAAAATTAACAAGATAATAAACAACAAGTGTTGGAGAGGATGTGGAGAAAAGGCAACCTTCTTATAGTATATTTTTAAATATAATATATACTTTGTATCTATACAGACAATGAATATTTCTAAGGTAGAGATTGTTGATAGAAAGCAAAAATTTAGATAGAATGTATAATTATGAAAGCTGCTGATGAATTTTTCTCAATGATACACACACAGTGCACATGAAGCAAGAACCGAGCAGCTTCTGCATTTGGATTAGCTCCATAGGATGCATAGACTGGCACAAAGAATGAAGACTAGGAGGGTTGTTTAACCTTAAATTTACTATTTTCATGTCATATTTATTTCCATGTAGAGATTTAAAGTTGTGCTAAATTATAAATTTATATTTTTTAAGATTTTATTTATTTTTATTTGAAAGAGAGAGTGCAGGAGCGGGGGCAGAGGGGGAAGCAGGTTCCCCATTCAGCAGGGAGCCTGATGCAGAGCTCCATCTCAGGATCCCAGGATCACAACCTGAGGACAAAGGCAGTCACTTAACCCACTGAGCCACCCAGTGCCCCCCCTCCTTTTGTTTTTAATTTTATGTATTTTTATTTGAGAGAGAGATAGTGAGAGATAGCACATGAGTGGGGGGAGGGAGTAAATTTAAACATACAGATGTAATAGGTTAACATCAACAGAAACTATTGTCATTAAACTAACAAGGCAATCATTCAATAGTTTATAAAGATCAGAATAGCATAATCCTTGGTATTTTGTTGATTATGTTACCACATTTTTGTCAATAGAATCATGTCAACAATCCTGTGAAAATTACACATATTAGTTAAAATGTTCTAGAATCATGAGACATATCAGTAATTGAAAGTTATCAATAGGACAGAGCATGTGTGATTCTCGCATGGCTTCTCAAAACCCCTGAGCCATACTTCCTGTGTGGGCCACATTACCGTGTTTTCCATCACACATTCCAACAGCCAGAAATGGGAGATTCTAAAATACACCATGACTGCATCTTCTTGGTTCAGTTCAACTGGCTTCACAGAGGACAGAAAGAAACTGCCTTAACAAAAGAACTCTGATAAAGGATAGAGTCACCAGTTAATCGTCTCCTGAATGTTAACCATCACAGCTTGTAGGCTATTTACCCTGTAATCTCTTTATTTTCTATCTTTAAAATACTCTATTGTGGTGTAGCAATAGTATTTTAGAGCAATTTTAAGGGGCAGCAAATCTTTGAGAACAATTTTCCATATTCAGAATTAAAACATGCTTCTGTCTTTTTAACAAAGGCTCTAACAGGATAAAAGCTTCATTCTAAAACCACAGGAATCATTCATTTTCTCTGCTTTGTGTTTATCCTAAAATAAATGTTTCTTTCTTCCTTGTGAAAACCAAATGAGCTCTGATTTTTTTCCCACTTCATCTTTATGTTGACAACATGCTATTGTCAAAAAAAAAAAAAATCATTGAAAGAAAAGACCCTCCCCATCAAAGCAATAGCAGCAACAAAAGTTTATATGCCTCATTAAAAAATAATTCAGACAGTTCTTAGGTGACTGGACTGTCTTTAGTGGAAATTAATTTTCATTAACAAATATTTTAATCCTAAGAATTTGAGTGGTAAGAAGGGCCACTTATCTAATTTTCTGTTGTAGAGAAAACAACATTGTCCGTATTCACTCTTTCTTTCTCCTATATGATGAGTTTCAGTTTACTCTATGAAACTGTTCTATTGGTCACTATCACATAAATTATGTCATTAAGGCAGGTGTATTTCAGACAAGGAAGGATTTCACTGAAACTTAGCAGAGTCTTACTAAATAATGAGTCAATGTAAAATGAAACAAAAAATTCAAAGACACTACCCATAGCATGGGAATCATTACATATCACTATTATTAACATTGTCAAGAATACAAAGTGTCAGAGATTTTACCCTACATGCAAGCTAGCAAGTCAGCCTGCCACAGCATCATGGATGTTGGCGGAAGATGTGAGACTCCTGAATCAGAGAATAAGGATGTTTTATTACTCCCAGAAATACTATTAGCCAGAGTATCCGCATTTGTGTTGGTTTCCTGAGTCCTGATTCTCACAAGGAGATGCAAAGAGGCTAAGATGACACCTACACATGAAGTAGGTTGTGTTACAGGAGGAGAACCACAAGTTTAGGGAACCCAAATATTTTATAATGGGCAACAATACAGCCTGAACTTTGAGCCAGAGACATCTTTATTGCAGATAAATAAATCTCTCCTTTCATCCAGAAGGAGGCAGAATCTCCATCTTCCAAGGCTGTTTGCTCTACAAATAGCCCTGAAAAGATAATCTAGAGTAAAGGCCATCAGTGTCTCAGAAACAAACACACAGAGAAGCAAGAGGCTCACAGACAACTATCTGCCAACAAACTTCCACTGCACAGGTTTTCTTTCTGCATAAATTAGTCCATTTGTTGTGGTCAGTGCATTACAATGAAGCCAAAAATAATCATATCCTTATTCTCATATTTATACTTAAAGCATACCTTTGACAATCACATTTCACTTTATATTATTATTATTATTTAAATTTTCATCTCAAAAAGGATGGTCATTTCCCCCCATCAGCCAGGGGGAAGGCATATAATTAAACTATTCTGATTCAACAGATAGTTATTGACCATCACAGATATATCACAGATAATTATTGACCATCAAAGATGTACAAGCCATCAGAGCCATCTATACTGTGTTCTACCCTGCACAAGGGCTGCTGCCTGCATTTTTCATGGTTTTATTCATTAACATTTATTGAGTGTCTGCTGTGAGGTTGCATTTTCCAAGGCTCCAAAGACACAAAGGTAAATAAGCTTCCTTTCCTCAGATTCAGTGTAAGCTCCTAGAGGAGCCACAAAGATAGAGTAAGAGATGAGACAGAGATGTGCAGGTGTCGCTGAGGAAGCTCAGTGGATTGGCTCCCGACTTGGGCAGGTGAGATGGAGAGCAGGAATGCGCCAGCCTTCCTCCATGAATTCTGACACTAAAAATAGGAGTTAGCCTGGGAGGAGTGGAGCACAAATGATTATAAGGGTGGACCTTCCCAGAGAGGAAGAAGCCCATGCCATGGTTTGGAAAGGCTGCTCTCTTTGGGAAAGGCTGTTGGTTAGAATGGTAGAGTGGGGGTGTGAGAGAGAGACGAGGGAAACATGAAGCTAGAGCGGGAAGGACGGCTCCCATCACAAACGGTCCTTAGAGGAAGCTCCCATACATTTCACATATATGTAGAAAGAGTTTAAGGGTAACAATCTGGTTAAAAGGGAATTCTGGAGGATTTGTCTTAAAACCACGTTTGTCGGCAAAAACAATGTTTTCACTAGATTTTTACTGGAGAGGACTGGAACTGATGGATTTTCTACATGGCAGTTAATTAAAGAGCTCCAACATCATACCCTTGTCATCCCCATTGAGAATCTTAAGTCCTATGCTAGGAAGTTTGCATTTATTCTAAAAAAATGTATGTAGGGGAGAGATCACCGCATGTTCATAATCACTTTGGCAAAGGACATATTATATGACGGCATTGTCAGGGAGACCAGTTGGGTGGCTAGAGCCACAAACCTGATGACAAACTAATAATACACTATATGTTAATTAAATTGCATTTAAATTTTTTTAAAAAATCAAAAAAATTATACATATACTTGAAAATATAATAAAGAAACAGGAGTACTGAAAACATGAAAATATAATAATGGCAAAACAAACCCTTTTCATCTTTGGTCATGTTACTGTCATGTTTTGAAGGAGTTAAATTCTGAATTTTATTCTTTTAGTCTTGATGTCAAAAAATGACAAGTGACCCTTTATTTTAACTTCAACTGGAAAAATCTCCCGATTGAAAACTATTTTCTAAATCCTTCTACTGTTTTGTATGCTTATTTTTTCACTTACTTTTCAAGGCTTTATTTTCATATATAGTATAGATAAGAATATAAACTAATATGTTTCTCCAGAAAACTAGCTAAATTTCCCAGTACCAGGCTTTGTGTTTGTTTGTTTGTTTGTTTGTTTTTTAATTTGATAGAATCACGGAGACTGCAGGTAGAGAGGCATAAAGACTTAGACAAACATAAACCTTTTCTGTCTTTGACTTAGCTAGGATTTAGAAAAATTTCATTTTTATATGACTTACTAATTTACATTAAGTCAATGTTATTTATGTAAACATAAATGCTTTGCATCAAAATATTCTTACATTCTATGGCAGCAGTGAACTTAGGGGAAATTTAGTAACACTAGCCAACTCATTGTTGTGGATGCAATCCAAGAACAATCCAGATGGTTTATTGATCATAAATTTCTAAGAGTTAGCATTCTATCCAATTAAGTGATTGTTAAATATAAAAACAACCAAACAAGAAAAACTGAAGTTTCTGATTTTCACAATTATGACATGGAAGTCAAACAGATAAAGAGATACCGACCCTTGGGAAAAAATAATGAGTATCCAATTCTTACAGTTAAGTAATATGAAATACAAATCAGATTATCCTGTGCTCCACTGAAAACCAAGATAACTGTGGAATTAAAGGGGAAAAAATGTATGAGACTTGCTTGCACCCTGGCCTCTGAGATATGTTTGTGTTTGCAAAACCATGCCTTTTGCATCGACCATTGTGCTACCTGTAGGTAGAGTTAACCTGCCAGGGTCAGTGAAGAGTTTTGAGCCAGGCAGCTTGAATTCCAGTATCTGCGTCTGTGTCCCTGAAAAAAAAGGAAGAGCACTGATCCTGCAGGGTTACCAGGTAGATTAAATCAGCATAAGTGAAATGTCTGATGCTTCCTGGCACATTGTCAGTGCTCAATAAATTTTAATGACCAGAATCAGCCAGAGCCTGGCACTCTGCTGTTTGGGGTGTCATTTGGTAAGTGAGAGGACCGGCCTTCGAGGCTGAACTCCCATCACTCCCCTGCTCTGCCTGTTCCTAGTGAAACTAGGGTAGGCAACATGGCACTAAAATGCCAAGTATTCTAAATAGAAACTGTTTATCCTTTTGACATTAGAACTTAATATGAAAAACAGCTGATCAAAATATATTTCCATCTCCCATAAAGTGAGAATAAGATAAAAATATTTCATTCAAAATGGAAAGTATTGGGATGCCTGGGTGGCTCAGTGGATTAAGCCTCTGCCTTGGGCTCAGATGATGACCTCGGGGTCCTGGGATCAAGCCCTGCATTGAGCTCTCTGCTCAGCAGGGAGCCTGCTTCCCCTTCTCTCTGCCTGCTTCTCTTCCTACTTGTGATATCTCTCTCTGTGTGTCAAATAAATACATAAAATCATTTTGAAAAAAATGGAAACTAACAAGAAGATAATGGTTTTCATTGCTGCCTGTTGGGTACAATGATAACACAATGCCTAATAAGGATTGCTCAATCTGCCCTAGAAAAGTAATTTAGACTTTTTGTAGCAGTTTCTCATAAAACAGAAGAGATAGCAACAGAATTCTTCCTTTGTCTTATACTCCTTGACTCCATTTTCATGAACCTCAGATCTCTTGTTCTCTATTTACCTGGATAGTGACACTACTAATACACACATTGCAATACACACAACTACTCTCCAGGAAGTGCCACTAACCAGGCAACTGTCTAGGCTGCAGATTTCTAGGATCTGAAATTACTGCTTAGTTTATTGGTTGTGTAAGGCAGTACTTAGAAGATTGAATTTAATTATGCTAACAAATACTTAGGTAGAATTTTCTCAATGAGACTGAACTTCTCAACTCCCCCAGCACACCTAACTGTTCTGGTCTCAGTCTTATCTACATCGGTACCAGCAGTTTTCAACTCTCCTATTGGGCCTGGAGGAATACTAATTAGTTGGGGAAAATAGGGACGAATTAGAAGGAAGTCCTAGGAAATGTAAATAAAACCAAAGGCATCTTTTTATGTTTGTAGTAGCCTTCCGTGAGAATTTTTTCTATCAGGGCTACATTCTATCCATCAAATGTGTTAGGATGCAAAAAGGGTTGAGAACAGGTACTCCACACCCATTGAATGTGATTTTGAACCACACATCTTATCCAGTCACTTACCTTATTAAAATCATTCAAAAGTTTCCTGTCACCTTAGAAAAAAAAATCCAATCTGCTTAGTAGGATCTAACTGTCCATGGCGCGTTCCCATTCCATCTCCCAATCTCATCTCCTACCACATGCCATTTGGATTTTTATATTCACTATTAGCATCATGAGGTCCGTAATTCATAATGGTGAGATATAAAGAGTTTGAAAGGCATGACAATTTGGGCATTGTGTTCTTAGACTCACAAAGGAAATATTTACAAATATAAGAAGACAAAATTCCATTTGTGGTTATTGGAATGTTTCCCAGATCTCTGAAAAATCAACCCAATCAGTTATTAGAAGGAAGAGCTCTAGGCAAACTGCTACAGAGAATGAGATTAAAAATCAGATCTTTATCCATACAGATGGCCAAAAGACACATGAGAGGATGCTCAACATCACTCATCATCAGGGAAATGCAAGTCAAAATCACAACGAGCTCTCTCAACTCACACCTGTCAAAATGGCTAAAATCAACAACACAAGGAACAACAGGTGTTGGCGAAGGTATGGAGAAAAAGGAACCCACTTTCACTGTTGATGGGAAGGCACACTGGTACAGCCAATGTGGAAAACAGTACAGATATTCCTCAAAAAGTTAAAAGTAGAACTACTCTACAATCCAGCAATTGCACTACTAGGTTTTTATTCAAAGAATACAAAAATACTAATTTAAAGGAATATATGCACCCTGATGTTTATAACAGCATTATCTACAGTAGCCAAATTATAGATGTGATTCATATATATGTATGTATGTACATATATACATATATATGAAGTGTATACAAACCCACATGTGTGCACCCACACACAGACACATGCACACGCACCAGGGAATATTACTCAGCCATAAAAAATGATGAACTCTCACCATTTGCAATGACACGGTTGGAGCTAGAGAGTATGATACTGAGAAAAAAAAAAAAAAGTCAGAGAAAAGACAAATAACAAAAGATTTCACTCATATGTGAAATTTAAGAAACAAACCAAATGAGCAAAGGGTTAAAAGAGAGAGAGAGGCAAACCAAGAAACAGACTCTTAAGTGTAGAGAACAAACCAATAGTTACCAGAAGGGAGGTGGGTGGGGGCACAGGTTAAATAGGGAATGGGATTAAGGAAGCACTTGTGATGTTGTGTGGAAGTGTTGAATCACTATAATGTACACCTGGAACCAATATTATATCGTATACTAACTGGAATTTAAGTAAAAACTTTAAAAAATAAATAAATAGTCAGAATCATTGTCAAGCACTAAGCAAATTTTGACGCATATCTTCAAACTCATTTCAGAAGTCCTCAGAGCAAATGCAGCTTTAACCTTGTATCTATGGCAGAATAAGACTGCTACATTGTATGAAAACCTGGTCATAAATTTTAAACAGTTTCACTAACATTCCCCAGATCTAGTCTAACCATGTTGCAAACTTCCTCCCTGGTAAACTTATGTGATACTCAGTAAATTTCTCTGTAACATTTCTGTTGTAACTCAAATCTCTAAGTATATGTGTAGGGAAGTCTCATTGTCATGCAAAAGTGTTTCTTTGCATTAGTTTAAATTTTTTAGGAAAGAATTATAGCAAATAAAATGTTCCATTTTCTCCCTAAGACATTATCTGAGGGACAGTCAGCTGATGTGTATTCTTGTCCTTGATTTGTAGATTAATGTGGATTTTCAGTAAATTTATTAAAATTCCTCAGATTATAGTTCTGGAGATCTCTACCTGAATTGGAGTACTCTACTTTATGATCTTAAATGGTTCCTTGATTGCTTAAACTATCTACAAATAATGTGTTCAAAATGAAAACAAAGATATAGCTATATATAATTTTATTAACATTATATTTAAAATGTTATAAATGAACCTTTAAAAATAGCAATAAAATGCTGTTGGTCAACATTAATGAATTTTCATTCCAAGTATTTTCGACCCTTTGTACTGTCTTTTAATTTAGATTATATGTTAATATTTACCATTTTATTGACTGCTACAGATTACTTCTAAATTCCGCAATTACTCAGATAAATTCTGCTAACAGTGAAGAGTTCAGCTAAGTTTTTCCAAGGGATTACAGTTGTAGAAAATTAATATTCCAGTAGGTAAGTAGAACACAAGAGAAATTAAATGCAAGCAGTAGGAATAAATGGATGCTGCATCAACCATAATAATAGATCTAAGGCTGTTTTAATTCTAGAAATAGGTATTATAAATGTAATTCTGTATGAATCAAATCAAACTATCTTTAAAGCAAATTAAGGTATTATAAACTACATTATGTCTGATTTTTTTCAGCATTAGAATGTGGTTAATAACTCATTGGTAGGCTGAGTACTACATAACATTAAATAATAAGCATTTTTCCCATTCAAAAATTTCTGAGTAAAGATTTGCATAAAAATATGTAGATGTCCACTTATGAAATAAGCAAAAAAGGCCCATAGTTTTGGGGCTGAGAGTGCCATCATTAAAAACAATAAATACACAAGTGCATATTTTTAAAAGGAGAACAAGGGAGAGAAAGGAAAAGAAGTAGAAACGCTTTTGCGAATTAAAATTAGAGTAGTGGAATTTTTTATTACTTAGGAAACTTGGAAGATGAGGTTAAACAAATCTCAAATTTCCACAAGGTAAAGCAACAAAAAAGGGTGTGAAAATAGAACAGACTGGAGAATTACAAGATCTGTCCAGAACATATAAATAAAGATGATTTGGGAAAGGAACACAGTGTTGGGAGAGAGCATGCACACGAAGAAGATGGTGGAAAGGAAATAATTAACAAAAAATTATAATAACTCAGAAATATTTCCCAGAAAATGAGAAACCATGGATCCTTGATTGAAAAAACTCATAAAGTCTGAAAAAAAAGACTTGCAGCAAGACTCGTCATCATGAAGCTGTTAAGACTAGGAATAAAGAGAAGTTCCTGAGAATTCCAGAGGACAAAACAGGTGACAGGGACCAATACCAGACACTGTTGCAAACGCTTCCTCACTACCTCAGCAGCAAGTTGCTGTGACGACGAAATGAGCTCATGACACCTTGTGTGCATGGATGCGCGCACGTGTGCATGTGTGTGCACGTGTGTGTGGTACAATACAGTACCCCTGTTCTTGGGGTAGTATCCAGACACCAACGCCATACAGTCTTCTACGAAGTTATTACTATTAATTAATCTAAAACATGATTCTGATCTATTATGATTGCCATTACACACTTGAGGAATCAACAGGACAGAGCAGTGACATCTCTCCAGTTGTCCCCCAGCTAGTAAGGGGTGAAGCTGGGACCCAAACACGAGCAGTATTCCTTCAAGGCTAACGCTAAAACCATCACACAATACAGGCCTCCTTAACCTGGGCCATGAATGAAGAGATTCCCAGTAAATCAAAGAGCTGAAGACAGCATAAGAAATTATGAAAATATATGTATAAAACAACTTATAAGAAAATATTTTAATAACCTGTGACAAGGGGAGACTTATTACCAAGACACAAAACTCAGAAAACACAAAGATGGATTTGACTTCAAAAAGAAAAACAAAATTAAACACTTCATGTAGCAAAAGGAAATTAGCTAAATAACGAGATGCAATTTTTCAACTTGGAAACATCCTTCAACTTGAAAAAAAGTAAAAGGCTAATAATATCCAGATCTTACTAACGTTAAGAAAATACGTTTTTACCCCCTATGTGGAGTGTAACTGAGTGCAATGCAAATTGGCAGTTTATTTCAGAAACTTAATGGCATAAATCAACCATTAAACTTTAATTTTTTTTTTTTTGGCAATGTGAAGGGTGAGAGATGACATGTGATATTGAATGATTTTATGTCATCTTAAACTGAATTACGTAACTTTACTAACATGTACAAATACCCCCTCAAGAAAATGTTAAGGATATAATCATTCCCAGCAAAAGATAAAGCGTCACCTCCCTCATCTTACATTAGTATGTCCTCATCCATCTTACTGCTTACAGTCTGCTTGACACTGACCTGTGTCCCCCCACGACGCATAGCTTGGAGCCCTAACCTCAAATGTGACTCTATTTGGAAATAGGGCAGTTAGGGAGGTAGTTAAGGTTCAATGAGGTCATAAGTGTAGGGCCCTGATCCTACCAGGATTCGGTTCCTCAGAAGAAGAGGAAGAAAGAGACCACAGGGAAGCACAGAGAAGAACCCGGGTCAGGACCCGGGCAGAAAGCAGCCGAGGAGAGCGTCCTCCCCGGAAACCAACCCGGCCCACGCCTGGACCTAGGCCTTCCGGCCTCCAGAACTGTGAAAACATCGTTTCTCTGGCGCAGGCGCCCGGCCTGAGGTACTTGGTTCGGCCAGCCTGAGTTGACGAAGGCACAGCTTTAGTTGTGTTTGTTCTTTGACAACATACTTCAGGGGTGCTCCGTTCACATCTGTAGGGACTGAGTCACGACAGTTGCTATTTCCGCTCTGAAGCTTTGCTGTATCCTCCACTAAACAGATGTTGAAAAAGTCCTGTGAGGAAACCAAGAACGGAGTGGTGGTGGCCATGGGGCTGGGGGGAGCGGGAGCTGGAGGGATGTCAGTCAAGGAAATGAATTTTCGCCTATCAGAGGAACGCCTTCGAGGCTCCAGTGTACAGCTTGGTGACAACGGCTAGGGAAACGGTGCGTGTGCTTGACGGCTGCCGAGAGTAGACCTTCAACATCCTCACCACACACACGAGCACGGAATGAGGCCTGTGAGGTGATGGATGTGTGAATTATCGTGATGACCGTTCCACAGTGTACCCCGTGTACCTGGATATCAAGTCATCACCTTGTGCCCTTGCATATATGCATTTCTCAATTGCACCTCAACTTCTAAAAGTAAAAGGTAAAAAAATAGCAAGAGCAGAAAAATCCATGTGTCCAAATAAAAAAAAAATTAAGAGACAACAAAATACAAAAAAAAAAAGAGAGAGAGAGAGAAAGAGAGAGTTTTGTGAGGAAATGTAGCAAAATGTCGGCAAGGTCTTGGCTTCGGTCTCCAGACCTAGGTCTGCCTCTGCCCCTCCACTTGTCAGCTGTGCCAGTGGGTGAAGACCTGTCGGCTTCGATTTGCTTTTTCCCACCGGGAGAATAAGGATATGCAATTTCACAACATAGCACTGATATGAGGATTTTTAAAAATGATATTTCTGTGGGGCGCCTGGGTGGCTCAGTGGGTCAAGCCTCTGCCTTCGGCCCAGGGTCCTGGGATCGAGTCCCGCATGGAGCTCCCTGCTCAGCGGGGAGCCTGCTTCTCCCTCTCCCTCTCCCTCTGTCCCTCCCTCCTTCCCCTCACTCATGCTCTCTCTCTCTTTCAAATAAATGAATAAAATCTTCAAAAACGGGGTGGGGGCCGTGAAGCTACTGGGACCCTGAACTCTCCACTGGAATTTCAGAAGCGCCCACTAGGAGAGCCACAGATCCAACTGAAACATAGTCTGGTTTGAACTGAAATTAGAATGAGCTGAGTAAAAGCCAAGTACAGCGTCCGGGAAAGATGTGAGCAGCGAGTCCCCGGCGTCTGCAGGCCTAACTAGGGGGTGCCGAGTCCCCGCGACCACACTTGTCACAGCTCCAGGCCACGCCCCCCTCGAGTCTGGCTTCCACTTGTGCCACCCGCCGGGTAAACATCCAAGTATGAGACGCCACGAAAACTTCTGGCCCATGGTCCCCTGCTGTGAGAGCTCCTAGCACCCTCTGCCCCCCCATTCCGGCACTCTGTCCTGCAGCGTCCACACCAGTGCCCCACCTGTCCCCCCCCTTAGAGGGCCCTCGTTAAGGAAGATGGCCCCCCTCCGCGTCTGCTCAGGCCTGGTGGCCGTCGACGCCTTTCTTCTTGCCTCCCCCGTTCCTCCTGAAGCCACTGTGTACTTGGGGCTTGTTTTCCCCCCTCTAAAAAAATTGGTTTATTATTTAAACAGACAACCCCCTTCCCTCCTCCCAGATCCCAACAAAGTAATAAAACAAATTCAAATCAAGTATCTAAATTCTTACCAATTAATAAGCAGGAGTGCTATGCTTTGGGACCCTTCTGACTCGCTAAAGAAACCATTTCTTTTATATCTTGTGTAAAGAACACGGACGTCTCCGTGAGCACAGAAAACCAGGCGCCATCATAAAGGGGAAGCTCGCTTCTTCCTTCCTCCGGAGAGGGAGGGTATTGATAAAGTGCTGTCATTCTGGGCTTTTTTCTAGGTGTGATGAGACTCTCTGGTCATTTTCCAGGGTATCTGTGTCCCTTCCAGGTCTTTACTGGGTTGAATCTTTCAGGGCGCCTCCTGAGTGTTACCCTTTGTGGCTAGAGTGACTTCGCCTTCCTTGTCCTGTGGTGTTGAAGTTTCTGGAACTGGGAGGAGTTTTTGTTAGTGTTTTTGTGTGTCATTTTGTTAGATAAGCAAATATTCTCAGTTTCTCAATATCCAACATATTTTCTTCTCCATGGAATGGAGCTGTGTTCTTCCGTCCGGGGGTCATGCACGTAGCATGGGTAGAGGGATGTCATGAAGTGTCATTTCAGAGTTTACTTCCAAATGCCAGGAAAATAATGGTTTTTTTCCCCCAGCTTATCAATATTTCCTGAAAATATGGGTAGAAAATACTATCTTCTTTTAAGACAAACATGAATATACACAGCAATAGAAACAAAAATGTTAAAAGACTTTTAAGATAGGCCAGTCGCCATTAGCAAATTTGTTGCTTTTAAGTTTTAGAATTCCCCACATCCCCCATGCACGTATTCCGCTCATTTGTCTTTAGGGGATGATCGGGAGGGAAAGTGTAGGAAGAATTTAAATAGAGTCTCTGCTTAGTGGTGTGAACAGTCTGTTCTAGCAAGTGTTTAATTGAAGCCACAAAGTTGATCTCTGTTTTGTTTTCATCAACAGTGCCAAAGGGCATAATTCAAATAGATGTGGAGAAAATGCTTAATTATTTCTCTCTCTTCTTCTCTTGCTCATTGTTGACATAATCAAATAGTACTCATTAAGCCTTCATCTGTACAGTTCCGATTGAGGTATGCTATTTTTGTGAAAGCATTAAATAGCATCATCTGTGAATTATCTGTAAAGAAATGGTTGAAGTTTAAAAAAAAACATAATTTAATTTCCAGTTAGACTAGAAATTGTTCATAGAGGAGCCGAAGAAAGCAATGTTGACCTTGAAGGAGAATAATGTTCAAAGCCTGGCACAGTGAGGGGCCACCAGCTGACCCAGGGGAGAAAGCGCAGACATTGAACAAGAACACGTCAAAAAGAATCTGGGCCCACTGGGCAGAGACAGAAGGGAGAAAACTAGCATCTGCTGGGTACCTCTGACTCCCAGGCATCTTCCCAGGTGGTGGTTCACCCAATCCTCAAAACACAGGGAGCACAGGGCAGTTGTGGCTGACATGATGTCCACAGCTCTCTTCTCAGCCCCGTTGGTGCCCTGCCCGGACCTTGGAAAGCACGGGTTGTGTGCATCCGTCTTTCGTGTTTCTGTTTGTCTCTCCATGATCGGCCACCATTCCCGAAGCAGCCTGTGGACCGCTTGTGAAGGCAGAGACTGGACTTCCCATACCCATGTCTCCCCATGGGGTGTTGAACTGGGTTAGCTCATGTTTGAGAAAGAGCAGTTGCGTGACTGAATTTTCACACTCAAGATTCTAGGGTCAAACGTAGAGTGTGCCAGATTCTTCCCAAATTCACAACTTACAAGCCTTCGCTTTTAGCCCACAAGCAGTGCGAACTAAGGGTGATCCCCGGTACTGCTCTCTTTTGGGTATTTCTCATTCGATTTTTAAATAAGATAAAACCGAGGCCAGGAGCACTGTCTTAATATTAGAATTTCCCGCTGGTTTATGCTGATAAATGCCTGTAGGTCCACTTGTGAGAACTGTGAATGATCGTCTGGGAAGTCAATGGTGAGATAAGGAGGCAAAACTATTAAACTGTTTAAGTGATTTTTTTTCATATCACTTTACTCTCTCATAACTTTGTCGCATAAGTACCATGTGAAAATGCCAGCTTCTTCAGGACGGCCTCTCTGACCGTCCCATGTAGGTGACCTTGCTGGTCACCTCTCTTTTCACTATGGTGTAACATGTCTGAATTCAGTCACAGCGCATTGGTTTCAGAATCAAACGAGTCGTACAGCACCACTCATGTCACCCAGAATTTGCAGCTAAGGAAACCCAGAACCCAAGAGACAAAGTGAGGCTCACAAGGTTGGTTACTCCTACAAGTAGCAGAAGCGGCGTGCGGATCTGGTGTGTTAGCTCCGAGTTCCCACCCTTGACTTCACCCTAGGTCCCCTCACTTCTCCACTTTTCTGCCTCTTCCCAGATCCAGTGTTCCTCCTTGCAGCATCAGGGTCCTACAGGATAGAGAAGACACAACCAGATGGGAATTTAAAAGACTTTAAAGGACTATTTACCTGGGAGGGAAGGGACGGAACCAACAAGGAATTGTGAAGGACGGGCAACCGCAGGCAGCATTCCTACCTGCAGAGGCAAGGAGCAAAGAGAGGAAATGTGCTTAGGGCGCCCTGGGAGAGGCAGGGCAGGGAGCAGAAAGGTCCAGAAACTCAGAAGGAGCCGGGGCTGGCCAAACCCCAGGAGCGGCCGGAGGAAAAGGCAAAGAGGAAATGCCCACATCTCCCTCCTCCCCTCATGTGCTCGTGGGGAGACTTAATCTACAAGGGAATTAGGCCAACAGTGAATCGAAAGTGATTTCTACGTAAAAAGCAAGATTTCACTCTCACAATTTTTTAACCTTAAGTGATTCTACCAGTTCAATTAGCCTTTTATTACCCAAGTCATTTGCATTTCTCCCCGGACCCCAAGCTTCCGACACTGCACGGATGTTTTCCAAGTCACCACACTCACCTGATGATGAGACTTTAGGCGCGAGACCTCATGGAGGAGAAGGACGGGATGTTCGTCATCTCTGTGAGAGTGACCGTCTGGCCTCCATCCCTCCCGACAGAGACCAGAAATATTGCCAGTCAAGCTCGAAACATCTTGTCCTTTGGCTGAAACAGAAAGTCTGCAGGGACCAAGCACACCAGATCCGGAGTCCTGTGCTCACTAAGCTCAGTCTCAAGCAGCAAGAACCATCAATTCCTGGTTAAGAAGAGGCTGCGGAGGCCCCCGGATAAGGGTGACATTTTCTCCCTCTGTTGTCGGCATTCAGACGAGCTCCTCGGTGCTCACTTCTGTTTCCGTTCGCATTAGACAAATGTTTCATTTCAGGGATGTGTCTGAACTCCCAAAAGCATAGATAGAATTTTCCTTAAATCTACTTTCAAGAAGATTCAACTTTCTGGCCATTTTAGTAACCATAAAGGTTTATTGTTTCGGTTAATCCTATCACCAAGTGGGTTCAGTTACTCACAAACCCGACAGGAGAAGTCAGGGCCTTGATGTCTCCGATTGTGAAAGCTCTTCTTGCTAATTGATGGTTACTGGTTGGGGTACAGCGTCATTTGCTTGCTCAAAAAAGGTTTTAAGAAAGTATGTAATTGGCTTTTGTGGGCCGAAAGAGGACAAAAGAAAAGAGTGCAGCTCACGGGCTCTCCATCAACAGCTTTTTTTTTTTTTTTTTTTTTTTTTTTTTCAGAAAAGCTTTTCTGCTTTTGTTCCAATAGCTGGAGGCTACTAGGAGTTTGAGATCTCTAGAAAGCGTACCCAGCTCCCTGGCATCCGAATGTTTGACAAGACACGCTTGAAACTCTTGAGCCCTGAATACATGTTTAACCCCAAGAGGGATAAAGCCCCAGAGTTCTCCGTTTCCCACACCTGCGTCCTTACCTGGAGTTCGCTTGGGAGGATGTGTGGGCATCGGCCTTGTTTGCTTGTTGTTGCTTTTGGGTTTTGTTTTTCAACATATCCCTTTGTTCCTCTGAATCTCTCTCTCAGCGCACCTCTCCTCCCTTCCCTCCTCGCAGGCCACGGGTTCGGTTCCTCGAAGATGTCGCGCGCACAGACGTTTCCCAGCTACGCGCCGGAGCAGAGCGAGGAGACGCAGGCCCTGTCCCGGGCGGGCAGCTACGGCTTCAGCTCCAGCTCCAGCCTCATTCAGTGACAGCCGGGGAGCCGCTGGCGCCCGGAGACAGTCTGTGGGCCCCTGCCGCTGGGGCCACTGCCCCCCAGCTGAAATGGAAGCGCGGTGGGTCTATTCCCGATCCCAGGGGAAGGTTACAAACTGGAGTTCTGCTTCCTTGACTCTGGGGCTAAGTCTTTATTTATTGAATTTCTTGGGGGTTGGGGGGTTGGGGAATCTATGTTTTACAAAAATAAGACTCCAAATCGTAGCAACAGTCATTTAAATGAAATTCTTTGGTTCTGGGCACCATGGAAAGTGGCCCACACCAGGTGGTGCCTGTGGGGGGTAGGCATGACCCCTGTCCTCCTGGCTCAGCCCTCCCGTCCTGTGCGGGGGTCTGTCCTTAGACATAACGTCACCCACCGCGAGCTATGTGGCAGGGAAGGATCAGATGGAGACACATCAGCAAGGTCTATAAATGGCACCATGACTCTCCATATAAATAAGCCCCAGTGACAACTAAGGGAACCCGAGATCTAGAACGCACTGCTGAGCGGGGTCTGGGAGCTCTGCTGTGTGTGTGCGTGCGTGCGTGTGTGTCTGTAGACGAACAGATCCGGAGATGGCCGCATCCATCTGTGTCTAACAAGTATACACCAGATGTGTGCTGAGGGTGAAAGGCTATGCTCACTTACATTGTTGAAAACTGTAATTTGGTGCATTAACATTAAGATTGTTATGTTGAATAGCTATTTTTAAAATAGTGCTGTAAAAAAAAAAGGCTTCTTATTAGCAAAAGTATTTATGTAGTCAAGTCTGCTCCTCTGACAAGTATGAATGAATATGTGAGAAGGGGACACGTGCTCGAAAATGAAAACCAGAGAACCATTCTAGCTATCTTATGCGTCGTGTCGCCATGCCATCTTTCTGGTTCGTATCCCCTTGGTGACAATGTTTGTCTCTTTGGCCATCCCTCTGAGCTACGTGAGGGAGATTGGGTGTGATCGCCCACCTGCCTCCATTTACCCTCAAGCAAAAAAAAAAAAAAAAAAAAGATTTTACATGGGAAACCATTTTTTAAGAAAGAGATGGAAAGTATAGGTATGATACCCAAAAAGAACTCAGCTGTTTTACCGTCGGGAGAACAATGGGCACAGGACCATAGATATTAATTATTTAAGATTTTATAGATGCCATTCTCAAAAGCCACTGGGCACTCGTGATTTAGTGTGTAACCAGAATTTGCTAGGCTTTCCTTTCTTTTAAATGGACAGGGTTGGCTGGGATTGTAAGAGAAAACGGAATAAGTATAATTTTTTTCATCTCTGACATTCGTGACAAACTTACCAAGTTTAAAGGGAAGTGAGTGGTTGGCTTCCACGTGATCTAAAGAATTTGGATCATTTATTTAGGGTCAGCAAAGATATTTTTGTCCTTCATTTTGAAGTTGATTCAAGTGAAAATAAAAATCATTCCACCCAACTTACCTGGTGCCACGTGCCTAAGACGGCAAGCCCGCAAACACCGCAAGTGGAGTGTAAAGTGCAGTGAGCCCAGATCACGGGAGAGGAAAGCCTGATTTGTTTTTTCTTAATAGCAAAATTCTTTGAACTGTTGAAGTTAGTCTGTTAAAGGGGTACCTGTCTTGCTGATCTATAATAAGACTTTTTCTTTCTTATCTCTATCCGTAGCTTGAATGCAGATTGCACATTCATTTCAGAGAATTACTACTGAGTAGAAATGGTTCTGGGTCCCTCCTAGATGCATGTACACTGAGAGCACCTACCTAGCCTCTCTGAATCTCTCCGATAAGTATGAACACCCCATCAAGATGCTAATCATAAGAGTTCATGTGGCTGTGAAAAATAATTATCTTAAGCTTTCAGGGATTTTAAAAAAATGACTCAAACTCTCTGTGCTGTGAATTTTGCTGACACAGCAGAAAAGCGGATGACGGGTCCCTGATGATGACCCTTCCCTAAGATCCTTCCCTAAGATCCCAGCTGGCGGGGTCTGAATCACTGAGCGCCTCGGCATTTGCTTCCAAAATGCCCTTTGTAAACCACACCAGAGCAGCCCCCCGCTGAGACCATCCGCACACAGCTCCTAGTGGTGCCACACTTAGAGCAAGCCTCTGGGCGGCTCACTCGGTCGAGCTGCTGCTTAGAGACCACAGTTTCTACACGGGACTTGTGGGGAAAGGGCCTCGGGGTCCTGGTTCATGTCTCAGCTTCATTAATGTGCGAGAAGCACAGACGGCAAGTCCGGGGTGGGGGGGGGGGGATCCTGCTAATTAGATGAGTCCGCTCTTGTGTCTGGTGGAAGACATGATGCCTGCCTGAAACTGCTTCCAGAACACCATTCGCTTGTGATCAGTACCCGTGAGCATAACTGAGGAGATACCAAAGATCAGGCAAATCTTGGGCCAGGTCATTCTGAAAATGAAGTCGTTACATGAGTGTGTGAGAGAAATTTCCTCCCCAAGTCTTTAACCCAATCTCATCCCAACAAGGATAATGCTATAAAGTCTCTCCTGGTACATTTTTGGAGATTTATTCTAGCATACGCCTCCATCTGTACTAATAATTGTAGCTCAGATAAAATTGCTAACTGAACAGATAGGAGAATTGATATTAGCCTAATACACTTGACGTGAGGCAGTGTGCATTGTAATAAAAATGATGAGCAAATAAATCTTCTACAAAAACCAAGGATGAAAGAAAAGTTACCATACCATTCTCCTGGAACTTCATAAAACCAATTTCATTGGAGCGATTAGAATGAACATAGACACATATTCAACGCACTCGAGCTCATAGGTTTTTGACTGAAGATACCTCTACACTTTGCAAGTCATTTTCCTCCCTCAGAAATTGTATCATATCTTTCCTGCCATTGGGATTGCTCTGAACCAAAGACATCCTTCGGCCCCTTCTGAAAGTGACTCACTTGGGGTTCCAACCATATTTAGGCAGGTGAGTGAAGATGGTCACAGTTTCCACATTGGGTTGGAAGAGAGCAGCGGTGAGGGACCTTGATTGAAGTCACAAAGGCTCTTCTGAGAGCAGAGAAAGCCTGGAGGTTGTACGCAGTTTTCACGAAAAGATGACACGGCGGGAGGGGGAGGGGTTATTTCTTACATCCCCAAATTTTCTTCTGAAAATATTAATCGTTGCACCCATACCTGACCAATATCTGACCTTATCTTTGAAGTGTTTAAAAGTATAAAATAAGCTTGACCCAGTAGTTTACCATACTGGTGGGGGAAAAAGAAAACACATCCTTCGCTTTTTCGTTGAATGAGTAATAGACACTCAGAACGAATTTATTTATGCAGGTCGCTGATATTTATGAATCAATAGGTTCTGGCCACTGCCACAATATGAACTTAATGAAATAAGAAATGTATATTTACTTATATACTAGGGAAGATACCATTTGATGGAGCATGTGAAATAAAGTGAAACTATTTATTAAAAGTAAACCTCACTTTTTTTCACCAAGTAGTAACTAGAGTACTAGTCCTAGTATCTTGTACAATTTTTCTCTGTCTTCATTGGGCAATGATGTTTGAAAATCATTTATCACCTATAAAATGGTCAACCACTAAACCTTTCTGTCCAATATAGAAATAGTGGACTGGTAAATAACATTACACTGTTAATAGTTTTTACAGATCCAATTTTTTTACTGCATGTGGTATCTTTAGAGTAGAGATTAAAAACATATCATAAAAATTGATGTCTGCCCCTCGTTCTTCGGCCAATATCTCAGAAAACTTTGTAAAAAAGCATGAGTACCTTAACCCCTAGATTACTTGAGCCACTTACTGAAATCAACCATTAATGCTACGGTGAAAACAAGCTAAGCAAATTATATTCTTATAAAAAAATTTTGTAGTCCAGTTTTGATGATTATACCACATCACAGTAAATGGGCAATATACATTCAGTGATGCTAAGCTTTAGGCCTTTAACACATTGTCTTATAACAAATATTGTATTAAAAACTGCTCAAGGTGAAAACGATACACTTTTCTCCAATTCTATGAACATATCATGTCCATCAGTTATCTGGAAATTTCAAATTGCTCTATCAGTCATATACCATACTTTACAATTCCTCAACCTTGGCCTTCTTCAAATAGATAAAAATTGGCCACTCTAGGGACGCCTGGGTGGCTCAGTTGGTTGAGCGGCTGCCTTCGGTTCGGGTCATGATCCCAGCGTCCTGGGATCGAGTCCCACATCGGGCTCCTTGCTTGCCAGGGAGCCTGCTTCTCCCTCTGCCTCTGCCTGCCACTCTGTTTGCCTGTGCTCTCTCTCTCTCTCTCTCTCTCTCACAAATAAATAAATAAAATCTTTAAAAAAAAAATAAATATCTTTAAAAAAAAAAAAAAATTGGCCACTCTATTTCCATTAATATAATACTAGGCGATGTGCCACACAGATGAATTTCTGGCCTATGAAATGTATGGAGAACAATAGCCCATGGAGGGGGCAGAGAAGGAGCAAGGGACCTACTCAGGAGGGCAGCAATTTAGATAGAATTATAAAGACTCCAGTGAAATGTCCAAAGTAGCACTAAGACCCTATTTTCTTGACACTCTAACCTCAGTTCCATATCACAGAGTTGGTCTTCTTGACCAGCTTCATCTGGTACCCAGAATGCAATTGAAAGAAGACAACAGTTGCGCCATGTTTTGAAGTGACTACAGAAAGACAACACATAACCAATAAGTATGCTTCCTCGGGTTTAGTGAAAATTATTGAACATGAAGAAGTGTTTAACAAAATCCCCATGGTAAAGTGTCTCTTGAGTAACCCAAGGATTACTTTTGTATGGTCAACTTCATTTGAGTTTTAAAATGAAGGCATGTTATCTGTCACCCTGGGCTGAGGGCTAAGTATGTCATTAGAGAACCACAGCCCCATGTGTGCATTCTCTGTGAATGTATTTGCAAAATTAGCCTGGCTTTTTCTCCCTGAAACTATCACAAGTCCTTACTTTCTTACTCAAGAATACTTGTTGGATCACTTCTCCAGTTACTACAACTTGTTAAGGCAGTAGCTAGTTTACAGACCCTCATGGAAGTATCCTGAGATGTTGGGCACATTTTCTAGACGGGCAGGATGCCAGCTAGCTCTGGAAGCAATTGTGTGGAATAATGGTCCCACTTCACATTCTACTCAGGAGGAAACCCAAGCCCATGAACGTTGTCATTTATTCGAGGCAAAGAAACATTCAGGAACCGTTGTGCCCAGTTCCAGGCTCCTGGGCCAGAGCTAATTTCCTTGGCTCCATCATGTGTCCCATTTAGATGCAATGGGGATTGAGAAATGCCACATGGCCTCTAAGTAAATGGGCCCTTGCATAACATTTGAGTGTCCTCAGGTTTTTCCGATATTCTAACCATTCCTGGACTCATCACTAACTGTGTCAGTAGAGAGGCTTTATGAGACAACTCATTAAACCTGTAGGTTATGAATGATTGGCATAAATTTTATTCTTCTTACAATTGTCACCAGATCTTCATTGGAAATTCAAACTTACTTATTCTAAAGTGATAGTCAAACTAAAAAAAAATAAGTGGGTATGGTTTGTATTCCTACTGATTCATTATATTGTAATCATAATTATGATTTTGTTATTGTAATCATAATTATGATTTTATTATTATTTATCTCCCTGTAGTATTTTGGCTTAATTATTTATGGCATTTGTCACAATGTGTTTAGATAATAACATTGGGTTCACATTTTGTTTCTTGTGAACTTCAAAAATCTTCCATTTTCAGTTGGAATTGGGAAATGACCTTTTTTAAACAATAAAATAGCTTACATATCAAGTTTTTATACACTTCAGTAGACAATTATTTAAATTAACTGAAGCCTAGATAAATAAGAAATCAGTTAACGTTACCAAGTAATATGAAAACCACATTTTACTCATGATTTTCATACACTTTTCCCTAGTTTATGATTTTAATATCATATAAAAATTTAAAGGAGAGGAAAAGTACATTTGTCAGAGAAATACTATAATTTCCTTCTAATAATTCTGTTTAAAAAGTTTTTATTTTGCCTCCTCTTCTATGCCAACTACCCTATATTCCGTATTCCAATTTTAAGAAGAATGAATAATTTTAAAATTTTTAATAGTTATTTGGGGCTAGTCTTAATTGTTGATACAATTCACTTTCTCTGTCTGTTCTCTACTCTTGGGACGATTTTAGACTGAAAGAGAGCATAAAATCAGCCCTTTTTGTAGACAGAGAATACTGCACTGAGCGGAACAGAGGTCTACCGTGACCAGGCCATGCTGTTCATATTGGGATCTGACTGCTACCTTCATTTACTCAAGAGATCTATAGCTTCATAAGACTTGCTTATTTTTTGGAAATCTGAAATTTAAAAGCCCAAGTTCAGGAAAAGATTGAAATCATGGCTTAGTTTTTTTTTTTCAAAAGTCACTACAGATTTTCTCTCAAAAACAATGTAAGAGGGTTTCTATGGTGTTCCAATATTGTTGACTATTTGACAAGTGGGCTGAAAGGCGGGGAAAATGAAGACTAGAATGGCAATAGTATCTTGATATTCTATATAAATCAAAAATTAGCATGGTACAGGTCAATATGAAATCATGTGACTAATCAAATTCAGACTTACATATCTACTGCATAATTCAAAGACCAATGCTTATTCTTATATATATATATATTTATATATATATATATATACATATGTGTGTGTGCGTGTGTGTGTGTGTGTGTGTGTGTATCAGTGGGTTCAACGGGGGAAAGGAAGCTCTAAATTTTCGTGAAGACCTAAAATAGAGAATAGAGATTCCTTCCAGTTTTAAGGCACTCTATATTACTTTGGTAACAACAGGCAGAATATTAATCACAACAATGAATCCGTCTACTCCCTGACAATAAATGAGCATAAAAGCCGGTATCATCTTTACGGCAGATGAGAGAACCAGGACCTGCAGAAGCCCCCTTGTACCTTCTCTGCACTAAACCCTACCACCACACACACACACAGGCACACAGGCACACACGCACACACACATACACTTTTTTTTACTTTTGACCTACTCTGTATGTGTTACATTTGTTACCTTTATCCTAGGTCCACCCAGAATTACCCCACCTTTCAAAATCCTTATCCTTACGAGTCTTCAAAATATATTATGTGCTATATGTTTGCTTTCTGTAAATTCTTTCAAATTAATTTATATTTACTTTGTGAAGTCTTCTACTGTAAACGGATGTCATTTGTCATTGATTAAATATAATGTTTATGATTATTTTGATAAAAATAACTTTGGATGCTAGGACCTTGTTAAGAAATAAAATATCCACTACCCAGTTTACTTCTACTGAAAATCATGTGATTTGACTTTATTTTTCATCATAATCTACTTCGGATAAATAACAGTTTGGGGACGTCTGTACTTAAATACTAGTTGAGCCACCTTTTGGAATGGGATGATGCAAAGGAACGGTTGTCCCTAGAACCTAAATGTGAATTTCTGGCAGAACATAAACTATTAAAAAATGAGGCAATAATAAACTTAGGAAATTAAGTTATTTTTAAATCTGTCTGTGTGATTTTTCCCCCTTGGTAAAAACACATGAAATACATAATGTAAGAATTACCTTCTTCTGAATTCAGTTTCTGTATCTCAGTCCTTGGTAGATACACCTAATGAATTGTTGTTAATATCTTCATAATTCTAAGAAATTTACAATTGATATGGCTACAAGGAGAGTGATTTATAGTAATTTAAGTAATCCTCCATTACTGAAAAAAGGCAGTCCAGAAATACTGCTTTACACCACAACTTTGCATGATTGAGATTTTTGAACTTCTGTATTGATGGTTTTTACCCATGAGTTATTTAATATTGTTCACTATATTATATGATTTCCTTATATTTTTATTATTATGTGGTGAACTGTAACTATATAATTAAACAGGATTCTGATGGTCATAGTCTGCTAACCTTTAAAATGTCACTTATTCCTTCCTTCCTTGGCTTGCTATTTTCAAAATAAAGTAAAAGAAGGCCCTTTATTAAATGTAAGACTACTGAGAACTTATTATGCACTCCCAGTGTTTTCCTAGTCCTATGTTAAATAATTTTTATTAGAGTGACTGGGCTTGGTGGAATCACAGAATATTAATGTTGACACTGGCACTGGTGATCAATACTTTTATTTTCAGTGAAGTGACATCCAGAGTTTTTAAGTGGCTTTCAGTGTCACAGACTGGAAAACAACTTTCCCTCCAGCACTGTGCTTGCCCTTTACCAACCAAAGAAAATTACTGAAAATGAACATTTGGTAGACAAAGACTTCACCCCAAAGGTGAAATGTGTACAGTCATGACCACGCCAGATCTTGATGACTTTCTGATTTTCCATCCCGTGGTATTGAACCTCTTGTCACCTGGATTTAGACCTATTTGCATCTGTTTCTCAAACTTAATCTTTAGATATTAACTGGGCATTTGTTGTTAGTTCACTAGATTAATTTGTGAGGAGTGTTTTTCCTTTTGTAGGGTCATGTCTTTAAAGAGAGTCCAAAGCTTCCATCTGTCTTCAATGATCAGAGACATCAGAGGGGTGAGTTCACCTGGACGGAGCAGGCATGCGGCTAGAATGTCCAGCTGCGGTAGGTCTGGCCAAAGTCACGCATTTGAAGAAGGCGATGACAACTGTATGAGAGCTTTCAGATCTATCAGCTGGGAGAAGTTTGGAACACAAGGGGCAGTGAAGAGGCCCTTCTTTGTCAATGTGGAACGAAACCCTGCTTCTTCTGGATATGAATTTTTGGTGCCACTTTCATAACAAGCTGGTGATGTGAACTTCTTCCTCTTTTTCTTCTTCCTCTTAAAGTCATGAGGACTATGAAAAGGACAAAATTTGGTATAAGTTTAGAGCCAACATCAAAGAAGATATTTAATAAGTGCCTGCCACAGGGCACGGCCCAGGAGCAATGGCTCTGCTATTTTTGTAATATAACGAAGAAAGACAAAATCTCCCCAAAAGGCAAAACTGCTATCCTTATTTCTAAATTAGTCAAGAAAAACATTAGGCAAATTTACCTAATTTTGATATCCATATGGTGAATCAGAAAAATAAATGTTTGAGCAAGAACTAGATAGGATATCTAAGCATTCATGAAAATATGAATTATCCTTATATCTAGGTGTTTCAGGCTGCTGCTTTATAGGATCTCCAAGGCCAGTCAATGACTAACTACTTACTGAGGGCTTGCTGCTTACAAAACATGAGTCAAGGGCATGCGACTTCTCCTCGCTCTTGGTTCTTGCCCACTTTCTGATACACATCAGTGTCAGGCAGGAGCTCTGACAGCAAATGGGTACTTGGCTTTGCACAGAAGACATGAGATAGCTAGAAATAAGGGGTTAGGAAAGGCGAGAGAGACTAGCCTCTGCAAGCTTCCTAAATCCCTTTCTCCAAGCTGTCTCTGGATTTCTCCCTTTTTTTGCCTTTTCTGCCTTTTTTTAATCCTAGGAAATTATTAGACAGGGTTGTCGAACATAGCTCCAAAATTAGCTCCTGTTATTTGAATTGCATAAATGTCTTAAACCACGTTCTCTAAAATTCCCAACTCCTTTCTTGACACAAACTTGAGCAGAAGACAAATATGCAGTCACCCACTTTCTCTGCATGTGTGAATTACAGAGCTCTGTTCTATGTACCTTATAATCTTCCAAATATTTGCAAACTTTGGATATAAGGTAGCCAAAAGAGAAAATGCTATTTGAGAAAATGCTATTTCAAAATTTAATTTTATTAAAACCATCCTCTGAATCTTCTAAGAGCTAGGAATTCAAAATGAGCAGGAATTGAGCTCTCCTCTAAGAAGTTTGCCATTTAGGGAAGAAGTATGCATTTCAAGTCATGAGGCAGGTATGATCTGTCTGTGGTATTCAACCAATATCCCTTGACTTAGTAAACCCTTTCTTCTTCCGGTATTTAAATTATTTTAAAAATTATTTTAGTTAGCCTGCTGTTTTTTGAGGTTTATGGGGTTTTTTAGTAATTATATTTCCGGGAGCTAAATACAGAGACAGAGTTTGATGTCCAAAACCAAAAAATACTAAAGCCACTAACCAGAAATAACCCTCACTCTCAGCAGTAGAATCTAAAGAAAGAATGCTACAGAGGTATTTTGTAGGTATTCTACTTAGCTCTCCCACCTCCTTCCCCACCACGTCTGATCCTCTTTCTCAATACTGAGAGGGAATAGCATTTGAACCACTGAGATGGCATGAAGCATTGAGCATTCTGACAGGGAAACTTAACTGAAATGAATTGCTATAAATTTACAAATTTGTAAGTGGGACGTCTAGGTATTTGATAAGAAAGTATGTCCACTGCTACTTTTAACACTGGGCACAACCTAGACTGATAAGAGTGCTATTTGGTATCTCAGGTAAAATCAACATAGTTTATAAAAATATAATTCCATCCTTCACGTGGCATTTCTCCTTCCTAGTTCTTCAACAGCAATGTAAACTGTACGGAGATCCAAAAGGCATTATAGCCCAAAAAGGTTATATTATGGTGCTTGATGTTTTAAACAATAACATTTACATGTTATATTTAACTGTGCATTTAAGTTGAATTTATGAATGGGATTTGGAGCATGATGATCTCTCAGATAGTTCAGGTCATTGCTGATGACTCAAGAAAAGAGATCACATTTGTCCTTTTTGGTTCCTTTCTAGATACTGTGTTCTCCCTAAAGCTTATATAAAATATGATTCATAGAATGATAACGAGTGGTTATTACTAATGCTTTTCTCTAATTTGAAGGAGATGGTAATGGGTTTGGGGTTGTTTGCTTGATATTAGTCTACCTCAATAGAAAATTTCAACGCTACTCCCATTAACATGTGAAGAGAAAGAGGGTTGAGTTTGAGAAGAAATTTTTGAATGATCTTTTTGAAAAGTTTTGCAGTATTTTAATTTATGGCCATAAGTAGTGAAAAAACAATGGGGCAGCTCTGCCTTGGGTCTATCTCTCATGGTAAATTGACTCACACATTCATGAGAGCCCTCCACCAACCACCATTGTCTAACAGTCCCACAGGATGTGTGGACCTTCCTTCTCAAGTCACCTGTTTTTGTTTATCTTTCTTTTTATCATGTGTTTTCTTCTGTAGAAGCCAAACAGTAACTAATTAATTACATACATAAAACATAACACATAAAACATATATATGCATAAGTATTTCTTGATCCTACTGTTAATGCCTTCCTTAGTTTCTCTTATCTATAGAGTTTGCTAATTTTCATTTACCTTTTATGTGACTAATCCTTAAAATAAATGAATATTGAATACACGTGACCAGAGAAACACTTCCTTATGACTTGCATTTCAATCCATTTTAGCAGAATCCCAAAAGAGCTCGTTCAGTCCGGTGCTGCAGACCACATTCTGTGGTGGATGGGTGTCGCTGACAGTTCCTCTGATTTAATTTTTGCTGATGGAGTAGACTTCACCCATCACTGTCTTCTTATAGTTTGAGATGGAATTTCTCTTCACTACCTTTTGCTTCTCTTTGGACCAAAAATTTTATGAGGACGGATGTTGATCTGGACATAGTCAAGGAAACTGAGCATAATCTCCTACTAATTTCCAGATTATATTCTACATTTGTGCCAAGTTTTCACACGCCATAGATACTTGGTCAGGTGGATCTGTGGTTTATGAAAATGGGCCAACGCGCAATGTGGATCCAAGTCCAATGTCAGATCAGCCTAGTGAAGCTTCCTAACGTCAGGATGAAGAAACAGATCAGAAAACAAGGCACCAGAAAACATATTAAAACCACATGGAGGGGGCGCTTGGGTGACTCAGTGGGTTAAGTCTCTGCCTTCGGCTCAGGTCATGATCCCAGGGTCCTGGGATCAAGCCCCACATCGGGCTCTCTGCTCAGCAGGGAACCTGATTCCCCCGCCCCCTTCTCTCTGCCTGCCTCTCTGATTACTTGTGATTTCTGTCTGTCAAATAAATAAATACAATCTTTAAAAAAAAACACACACACATGGGGAGGGGCACCTGGATGGCTCAGTCGGTTAAGCATCTGCCTTCTGCTCAGGTCATGATCCCAGGGTCATGGGATCCAGCCCCACATCGGGCTCCCTGCTCAACAAGGAGCTTTCTTCTACCTGTCCTGCTCCCCCTGCTGTGCTCTCTCTTTCTCTTTCTCTCTCTCTCCCTCTGTCAAATAAATAAATCTTAAAAGGTAAAAAAAGTGCCCGAGGAAGGACTTCCAGGTTTAATGCTAACACATAAAGAGCTTGGCAGATGTCACTGCCTTGATTATAAGAGAAAGCTAAACAGATTAAAAATCAGCAACTTCTCGGAGAACTGAGGTTTGAAGGCAAACCCCCAAACCTGCAGATACACATCCGTACAACTACAACAACCAGTATCTCCTTCCCCGGGGCTGAAGCACCCGAGCCACAAACTATGAGAAACACTTAAATGGTGAGCAAGGTAAACTGTTGGCATATAATTGTGGGTAATAGGATTGTGAGAAACTCACAGGGACCATAGCCTGGGAGGGACCCCACATTTTCATAGGCTTTCTTCCAGGAAACTCAACAGATTCTCATCATGAGGTCTTGAGAAAGGGCCCTTCATGTCTCTGGCAAGGAAAGGGGCAAGGTCACCACTGTGAAATAAGCCAAGAACCTTCTCAATAACAAAGACCCACTTACCCTCCAGAGGAAAGGACTTCGCCAGACCCCGGGTCTCAAACTTAGTCTGGGCTCCTGTGGTCTTCCTGTCTCACCAAGGAATTAAAAAATAATTAATAATAACATAATCAACAGGGGCCAGGCCTTCATGGAAATGGATTGAAAGCTTGACAACCAGGGATAGGAGTAGGGAGCAGAATGGGAAAGCAATTCTATTGGAGAAATCTTTGTGAATGTCACAGACCAAAGACACATCAAAATCTGTAATAAGAAATTTTAGTAACATTGAGAGAAAATTGGAGAGTTCAAAACTTTACCCAATCATCTGATTAAAGAAACATAGTTTTATTCACTAGAGGTACTCTTGAATACCTAGGATAAAGGTTGTAATGAACAAGTGACTGACTAAGGAGATCATCTTAAGAGTGAATTTCCAGAAAAATTAAAAATAAGTTGAGATTCTTTTAAATTTTGAAGAGTGAAGAAAGTTATCAGTTCTTCTCAAATTTTTGTCTTACAAATATGGTCTGGCACCGCCCTTCCAGGATTTGGAGAATTTTGCTTGACATTTTAAACTCAGGGGATATTTTAACTCACAATCCAGAAAGGACCTTTGCTTCTTTGGCCACATGTGCAAGATTGGCACTGCCTACTCATTGCTTTCTTCCTTTAATGTTTGTTTCTACACGTCAAGTGGCACTCAGTATAATTTTATGACATTTATATTATTTTAATTAGCAGTTTTCCATTTAACATGGACAAAGCTCAACTCAACTTACTTGGAATGTTGGAGGTTATATGTTACAAAGAAATTGATATTTTGTGTAAAGACACGCCTGTCTAGACATAAGTTACAGTTTTAAAAATCAGTAAACTGGACTAAAGTCCAAGAATAATATGCAATAGATGTGTTCTTTAGGAGGCAGGTGAATCTTCATATCCAAATCCAATCTCAATAACACTATTAAAAATGAACTGTTGGCCACTATTCCAATACTCCTGAGAGTGTTGATATGGATTATAACTTGTATTTGTCTATTCACTAACTTACTCAGAAACAACCTTGGATATATTTGGATACACCTGTAATAGATTCAGGAATTACATAAAGTCCTGAATTTATATTAGTCTACTAAAATGTGCCATCCTGCTTATGGACTGCTGGAGTTGCCCCATTTCCTCCCCGTTTCCCAAGCATTGGTATCCAAATACTGTTATAATTCACCCCTATCATCTCATTCAAATCAATTAACTGTTTTTCTAGAACAGTCAACATGAGCTTTCAAAGATTACAACAAATACCCCCGACTCTTCCAAACAGAAACCCAAATATTATAGGCTTCTTACTGTTCCTTGTTCAGTGCACTGAGTAACATTTGCAATCTGGAACCTCATAGCCTTTTGTACTAGGGCATTTTTGAGAATTGATTCCAGGTTTTATGTTCCTTTGTCTTCATTTTTTCTGAAGGGAGACAGAGGATGACAGTTCTGCAGGAAGCTATTAAGCACCACTGCTTAATGACCCAAGTCTAGGGTAACTTTTTCAGGAAGTTAAAATTGTTGGAAACATCTGCTGTGTCACAGAGAATCTGGAGAGATTATCTAGGTCACTGGTGAAGAGTTTGAGATAAACTTACAGTAAATACAGAACTATTGAAAGCTAAAAAAAGACAATTATTAGCTCTAGGTGAAAACCAAAGTTCTGTAGGAGAAAAGCACGGCATTTACCATTTGTTCCAGCTGAGAAGAGTGTTGGCAAAGTCATAAAAACATAAACACCAAATACTGAAATAACTCAATTTTAATACAAATCTTTTGGAAGGGTGGGCACATAAGAAAGCTGTGGTGAGTTCGTGGAGAAGAAAACATCCACATCAGTAAATAATGTCTAAATTTGAAAAAAAAAATCTAGTGATATAACCATGCTCTTCAGAAAAGTAGCAAAAAATAAAG
The DNA here is from genome assembly GCA_004024625.1 of Mellivora capensis. NCBI lineage: Eukaryota > Metazoa > Chordata > Mammalia > Carnivora > Mustelidae > Mellivora > Mellivora capensis. Next base: position 10,096 of record PISX010001813.1, on the reverse strand, counting down.
TAATTGGAGGAAGTGAAATCTGTTGTCTCAATGGAGGGAAAATGTGAAGGGCGAGAAACAACTTTTTTTTCCCCCCAAAACCCCTCATACAGCACTTTGATTTTGAACTACATGCACTTAGAAAATGCATTGAACGTTGCATTGATATTGAAGTTATAAAGCCTCCGTGGTTTGAATTTTTCTACATTTAACTCTTTATGTTAATATTATTCCTCTTAGAAGACTTTTTTCCTAATATTCTTTGATGGCAAATAAAACTAATAATGGTGAAACACTGCAATTTATTCATTCAAACAACAGAATTCAGTATGTCAAGGACATTGAATGCCTTACAAAACCAGAGAATCTGAAATTACACATAAAACTGGAAAAAAAGGTTCTACACAGGGTGACTATATTACTCATCATTCAAACAGGGACAATAGGCAATACATGGGAATTACTGCAGACATTCATCACACCGATCCCCAGATTAGCTCTTTTATGACCACCCCTTCCAACACAGTTAGTGCTTTGAATCTGAAATACTATGTAAACCAACCTTGAAGATTTGTAAAATTCCCTTAGAAAGTATTGCAGCAAATTCTAGAAGCCACAGCTTTACATATGGGTCATGAGCAATAGAAAAGTTTTTTAAAGTACTTGTTTTTATGTTTCAGATAAATGTATAAGAGCCCAGAGACTTGACTTAAAGTAATTCCAGTGAAAAGACCAGTAGAAACATATATTAATTTATGCAAAAGCCCGAACGTGAAGGTCAACACTTTCTAGGCACTACATTCTAAGAGTGGCCAAACTAATGATGATACCTAACTAATGTGTTATAGGTTTGCATCACTTTATATTTTTCAAAGATGTTTTTTCACTATTGTGGAAAGAAGCTAAAGATTGTACTCACAATTAAGTGCCTCCATCTGAACTTTATAAACATTGAGTTCTGCAACACCTCCAATCTTGCTGAAATCTCATACAAGCCGTACAGAATATAGCACATTATTATAAATCGAGAAGAAGCACTTTGATTACAGCAATTTCTAATTACAATGTGGACTCTACCGGTTTAGTGAATTACTATAACACACCTGCAGATGTGACTTAAGATAGTTCTATATAAATCAACGTAACTTGAATATTTACAATGAAAGTAAACCTACTAAAATTATTTTTATCTTCCTTTGACTTGTAGATTGATAGCCAATGTATTTTAAATGTATACGTATAATATTTTAGTAATAAATTGACCTACTTAAAAATCCTACAAATTTAATATTTACTAACTAAAGACTATAGCCTCATCTGCTGCCTCGCATCCATAAGCATAATTACAAGCTAATGAAATTTCAATTCTATTTTCTCAGTGTGCATAAAGGCCTTTAAATAATGTCTCAAGGTCTCTCTGATGATAATAGAATCAATACCTAGTCATCGTAGGTTAATGGCATGTATTCTTTCCCCAACAAAACTGCATACTCTGTAATGACATTTAACAAACTTACCTAACTTGCCATCACACAGCAATTCCCTTTAATCGGTTACTTTCTTTTTTTTTTTTAATATTTTATTTATTTATTTATTTATTTGACAGACGGAGATCACAAGTAGGCAGAGTAGCAGGCAGAGAGAGAGGAGGAAGCAGGCTCCCTGCTGAGCAGAGAGCCCAATGCGGGGCTCGATTCCAGAACCCTGGGATCATGACCTGAGCCGAAGGCAGAGGTTTAACCCACTGAGCCACCCAGGCGCCCCTAATCGGTTACTTTCATGTAAATATTCAAATTTACATTTATGGCATTCAAAGGAAACATAGATTTTTATGTAATATATTATATATCATCATAAATTATTTATGTAAAAAAGAACCCAAGGAAGCATCTTGCTCCCTAAGTAGCACCTTTCAAAAAAGATTTAAAACATAATTCAATTCTGACCTTTTATTCTGTGGAACAGTTTTGACTGGTTTCCTTAGTAACAACCAGAATAGTTGGTACAACAGATTAGGGGAAAATACACACACACACACACACACACACACGCAATATACTATACATACCATGTATTATTTCTATAGTAGGTGTATATATATATACATATATATATATGAGAGTTATAAAACTCTAGCTAATTAGGAATAATATTAAACAGACAATAATGAAAGTGCTTCATTAGTAAGTAAAGATGTCCAGGGAAAGAACCTTAGTGAGTAGAATTTCATCAGCATGAACAGCTAAGAGTGTAAGAGGACCAGTTGTGGGGTCAGTGGAGGGGGGGGGGAGAGGGGGCAGAGAAATTCCAGCAGGACTAAGAAGGGTTCTAAATGCCTGAAAAATCCTGAGCTCTGCAGAGGAGGAATACACGAAGAAGAGGGACAGAGGATATAGTTCTCATAAATATACTGAGTGACAGATTAAAGAAAAGGCAAAACATGCATGGGAAAAGAGACCGGTTTTAAATGGTCTGCAGGCTCTGCTGTAGAATCTTCCATGAGGGAAACTGCCAGGACAGTGGCATCTGGTTGTACTGTGTACCCGGCAACCCCGTTATCTTCTCTGTTCAAGTGGGATTTTCATTTCCCCATATTGCATTGATAGAAATGCTTTCCTCTTCACCCATATTAGTCATTGAGAATTTGGAAATACCTCATGAGAGAGGACATTTTTGCTTTTTCTCTTTTGAAGCCAGCAGGGGCACTCACAATTTCTACGATTCACAGAATCATTGCTCTATTGGGTGTACATAGTAGTTAAAGCTATCATCATAAAATATCCATTGACTCACTTAAGACTGTAAATTGCAGCTTCAAATCTGCCTAGATACCATGAGAATTTGGTTTTAGTTCACTTAAAATTATCATAAAAACCTACAACTTTGATACTTACATGCAATTTTTGTGTTGAATGTTTTAGAGATGAGTAATAAATATTTGAGACATGAATGACCACTATCTTTGGTAATGACCATTGTGGTTTCAAGGTGATCATGATCCTTATTTAGCTTCAGAACTACTTTTCATTGTGTGACCCCATCTAGAATGTAGACAATGGCAGGACAGCCACTAATTACTGTGTTTTGACATCACTAGGGTGGTCTTTGGCCAAACTGTAAAGGAAGACAAGGTTCTCTCTGTATCTTCCCATCCTTTGTTCCCTGTTCCTCCTTCCCTATAGCCCTCCAAGTTTCCTCCCTGTCATGTTTCTACCACAACCCAAACCACACTTGCAACTAACATTCTTATATTCAGATTTTCCATTTTCTTATATTCAGATTTCCCATAATTATTAAAAAAGAAAAACAACTAATAATGCCTAGATGCCTGACTCTTTTGAGAGACTTCACATATTTAAAAAAAGTTCTCAAAAGTAGAAAAATTCAATATCAAAAACATGAAGTTATTATTGGACCATGTACTACACTTGCTCATAAAGCTAAGCCAGAGAGAGTGGAAAGAATTCCAGACAGAATCAGGGATTTCTTCATTTGATAATAGAAAAGGAAGAGATTTCCGTGTTCTATTTGTCTTCCTCTTGACCATTCATTTATTTCTGCTGCCAACTACACTTCTGGACTATGCTGATAGAGCAGATTTTAAAGTGGGGAGAGAGAGCGCTAACCCAGATCCATCCACATGTTCTCTTCTTAGTTGGTGAACAGGAGATGTTTGGGAATGGCTTGCAGTCCACATTTGTTGGTCACCAGCCAACATCTCCCCATCTCCCTCCTCTAATGATACTCTGAATTCCCTGGTAATGTACTTTGGCCTCAGTCCTTGTTCTAGAGGTGAACCCTTAATTGACTTAAGCCATTTCATCCTTTCCAGTCATGATGCCTGTTCAATGATGGTCAAATAACCAAATCCATTTACTTTATCAGAGAAGTAAACTCTCTACCAGGCAGAAACAAGGATTGTGAATTGCCAAGAGTTGTTGGAAACACAAGGAAACACGTGAATAAGAGTTAGGCTAACACCAATACAGTGGATCCAACACCACAAAAGGAGACCCAGAAACAGGTTTATGCCCATACTTAATCCGAGATGTGACATTTAAACCTTCGGAAATAACTCGTGTGAAGCTGGATCCCCCCTGGATTGTTCCATTACATGACTCAGTGAGTTTCCCTTCACGTATATACTAATGAGAACCAGGGTTTCTGAAACATTTCTGTTAAGAATGTTCTCCACATTATAAGGTATTTTTCCTATCAAATTAAATAAATGTAGCCAACTAATATCCAGGGTAGGCACTGAGTAGTGGGAAAAAAATAATATAAAACAGTCATCATAAATCTGCTCAGCTCAAGGAAAACACTTAGATTCTGGTCTTTGGCCTCTGAGAGAAGGCTGGGTAGTTGACATAAATATCCTCTCTTGCACCATCCGATGACTGATTGGTAGAGTCGGGATTTCTGTAGTTGTTGGCTGCCTAGAAAGAGACAGAATGTCAATGATTCACTGCATTTCAGCAGCCAATAAAGATACTCAAAACAAATCTCTCCTCAAATCGACCACAATGTAAGTCAAATTTCTATTACAATTAATCTCATAAAACATGCCCTTCATTGTTGAACTTCTACGAAAAATCACATTTTTGACTTGCTGGGCTCAGAGTAAGACGTAGCAGGAGGCTATTCCAGATTGTCACTTGCTGTATTAGACTATGAAACACTTAGTCTTGGAACTCTTTCCCAATATCCCAGGCTGTTTTGATAAGAATGATCAGTCTCATTTTTATATGGGAGTCTAGTATAGTATTTCCCATAGTGGGTACTCGGTAAATTCTTTTGAATAAATGCTTTAATAAATAATACTTTCAAAGTACACAGTGTCATGTCTTGACAATAAGCAACTAAATGCAATAAAAGAAATTAACAAAACATACTGGCATTACCTTTAAGATGATGTCATATACTCATTAACATTCTCTTCACTAATCAAGTCACTATGACCACCTACCATGTATGTGGCAGAAAATATATCCCATGGGTGAGACAGAGAGAAACTGAGAGGAAAACAAGAGGAAGAGAGAGAGGGGTCTTTTGGTGAGTACTTTGGAAATTGAGAGTGGTTTTGGTGCTTACAAAGAAAAAGCAAAAGGAAAGCTGCAGTTCCACTGGTAATTCCAGAGCCTGCTGAAAACCCCAAAACAATCAAGTAGGTCAGTTTCTTTCTCTTTCACAGTCCAACTTACTATCTTTCTAATCGCCGTTCAAAATATCATTACTCTACCAAAGTCTGAACAAGTTGAATACTTAATGTAGGAAGTTGCAAATCTCCTTCCCTCCCCTGACATTCACAGCAATAAATATGGCTTTATATTGGCTCTAGTGGACAATGGTGAAGGACAAAGAAGGGATCCCAAAATTGCGTATGAGAGCACTGCTGCATCACTTGCTGGAGCAGTAGATGAAACAAGGCAAAGATTTCTTTAGTCTTTCCTGTTACTGTCAAAAAGCCAGACATGAATTATTCAGAAAAAAATTTTTGTTGTGTAAAGAGTAACTAATAGAAGAAAATCTTAAACCGATAAATAAATAGGTAACAGAAATCTGAAGCACACATATTAGATTGTCAGAAAATTTTTATTACTTGATGTTTTGGTCATATAGAATTCAATTGCAAATAAGTAAACTGAAGAGAAATTTATGTAACTTTAGATGACATTTGGGGAAGTGTTTTGCTGTAAGATTGTGTAAACAGGGGTGCCAACAGGCTCAGTTGGTTGAGCATCTGACTCTTGGTTTCAGTTCAGGTCGTGATCTAAGGGTCATGAGATAGAGCCCTGTGTTGGGCTCCATGCTCAGTAGGGAGTCTACCTGAAGATTCTCCCCCTCTACCTACCCTTTTCCCCCACTCTCTCTCTCTTTCCTTCTCTCTCTAAAATAAAACAAATAAATCTTTTTAAAAAATTTTGTAAATAGAATCATATATGTTAAAGAGAGAATCTGGCCAACACTGGAGACAATGAGCATGAAAGTAAGACAAACTGTTTCAAAGGGCATCAATAATAAGAGAATAAGCCAGAGAACAGGTGTTTCCTCAAATAGCCAATCTACTACATGGCCAGGGAATTGCGAGGAGAACAATAAAACTGTCGACTGCAAAATGGACCGAATTTACAGGATATTACAATGCACAAAAGGGGGGAAAAGACAGCTCTGAGAAAACTTACCTTATTCTGTGCATCACAGGAGTCTTTAAATAGTTTCTTCTGTCTCCTTCTCCTGAGAAGACATATTCAGTAGAGGCATTAAGATCTACACTCCAGCACTAGGATTACTGCATACAGTCATACACCTTACTTGTACCCCAGCCTACATGCCCTCACTAAATAGTTGAAGTTGCTTCACACATACTTACTCAAAATTCCCTTAACCTAATTCTTCATTTTCCACAGATGGCAAAGGCATCTAAATGGATATCCAGCCAGTGTATATTAGTAATTAATCTCAGCAGCCTAGTAAAGAATGGTTCATAGTAGGTTATTGCATAAATGGCTTACTGCCTTTTCCAAATAACCTTGAGTTTAGAGACTTCCCACAATTAAAAATGTCCTTTTCAATGCCAACAGTGTAACTTCTTGAATGACAGTGATAATAGAGTTAAGCTTTCATCAAAAACTCTGTCTTTAACTCAGATTGGGAAGCAGAGGCAAGAGAGGAAAAGTAACTTGCCCTAAGTCATGTGGTTGGTTAGTGGTATTATCGGGATTTGAATCTACTGTCTTCCTTCATGACCATCAGGCTCACTGCTTCTGGAGCCATGATGCCACAGTTCTTGGGCCTTCTGGAGCCATGCTGTTCTGTAAACTCTCCACCATCCCAGTGAAAACTATAAAACTTAATGTCAGGAGGAATCTTTGAAAATTCAAGAGAAGAAGAAAAGAGACCACGATAACTGAACATGCACTGGACAAAATAACTCTACCCCAAGTGCAGGAAGATAGTTATTACAGGAGATAATGGTTATCTTTTTTCAGCCCCCTAAAAAAAAGACTTTTATCAGACCACAGAGGAGATGGGTTAGATGCAAAAATGTAGGGTTTTTTCCCTTTATGCAAAAAGATGAAGTTGTAATTCCTTCACGGAAAGTTTAAGAACCAGCCACGCTCGTCTCTCTCCAAGGAAAGGTTGTTCCGATGATGGATGCTGTTCTCTCCTCGTCGCTGGGAAATCCTCCTACTGTGTCGACATCATCACAGATTGATCTTACTCTGTGTGTATTTGTTTACTTTTGAAGAATCTTTTATGCAATCAATTTATTTAAATTTTTGATGTGTAAGTTTGTTATGTGAAGGTGATATTTCCAGGTCTTCCACATAAATTATTTATTCCTCAAAAGAAATCTGTGATGTAGATGCTATTACTATCCTCTTTTTACAAATGAAGAAACAAATCTACGACCTTGGAATCTTTCGTTAGATCATCGTTCACAAGGCTTGCTGTATCATAATATAGATTAACTTTCCCAAAGAGGTCCAAATAAGCATATTGTTTGTATAAGCCTAGAATATTCAATATGATGAAGAAAGGAGCACAAGAAACTTAGAGTCAGATCCTCTGTGTTTAACTTGTGCTCGGCCATTTACCAGATATTTGCATCTATAAAGTTCAGTCTTCTTCTCTGTAAAATAAAGATGGTGAACACTGTGGTTTATTCTAGGTTGACCGGCCATTTTGGTTTGCTTGATTCTAAGGAGTTTTCCTGGAATGAGGGATTTTCAGTGCTGAAGCTGGGAGAGTCCCAGGTAAAGTAAAAGAACCTATTTGTTGTGAACATCAAAGTTGACAACAAAGGGAAAAAGAAGTGTCTAACGTTTTGCACACTGAACATTACATTTCTTCTCATAGACACACGCGTCAATGTGTAGACTGTCTTTTGGATCCTGCCACACCTACCCAGTGCTACGCACATCCACCAACCACTTAACCACACTTAACAACATGACCATTCTGATCTCTAACTGGAAGAACACAAACTGAGAGCAGAGAAGGTGTGGGAAATGCCCCTGGACGCACAGGCTCCTGGGTACTAGGTGTAAAGGAAGGACTCAGTTTCTTTCAGGCACACTGTGGTCTCCTCTGGCTTCTCCCCAGGTCAGCACATCTGAAGCAGCAGGATTATTTTAAATGGTCATGAAGACCTAGTTCTGAAGACCACTGTTTAAGCCTTTGAGTCATCTTTCATAGCATTTCCATTCCAAGTAAGCACCACAAACAGATACAGGCAACAAGGTAAGAAAGAACAAACACTTCTTCCTTTGCGATGTTCTGCCGTGATTACGCATTCCAGTCCACTAATCTTTTTATCACGTTTAACCAAGTGGGACAATATAGTCTACAGTTCAGTTTAGCTATTCATGTATAAGTGATGCATTTTCATGAAGCTAAATCCATCATGTCCAACATCTGTGACCCTCCGGAGATCCGTGCTGTCACTCACTCTCCCCTACCATGTCACCCGTGTTCCTACGTGCTCCTGCTGTCACAGCTGCCCTCAGTGCATTTTTCATCAACAAGGGTGAAGCAGTAGAAAATTCCTTAGTGTCACTAACATCCTGGGTTCCTTCCCTCAATTTTCTAATTTGCTCAATTTCTGACCAGGGAAAGACTTGAAGGCAGCCCGTGATGGAGAGAAAGGGAAAACGACAGTTCTGTGTTTCAATTTAATTAGACAAATGCTGACTGACCATTCATTATTTGGAAAGATTAGTGCTAAATGCTATCAAACACTAATAAATGAATCAGACACAGTCCGTGTCATTTTGAACAGAAGGGAGGAGAGCACAGAAATGATGACACTACAAAGCAGGCCACAAGGAGCAACAGAGAAGAAGTACAGTGGCTTCTGGATGGTGACATCATGTCTCTTTGCATGTCTCTTTGTCCAGGACAGACCTCCCAAAGGGGACATAGGTCCCATGCCTTGAATGAGCCACAGGAGTAAAGCCAAAAATGGGGGAAACACCATTTTGTTAGCTACCCAAATGGGAAGGCAGAAGGGTATGTTCACAGAATAAGGCTTGCAGTTTTAACAAAATTTGTCAGTAATGTAGCAAAAATAAATGAGCATTAGGTTGGGGTCCCACTAATTAGGTGGAAGTCAGGACAATGGGTGCCTTTGATACGGGTTCATGAGTTTTTTGGTGTTTTTTTTTTAATTTATTTTTATTTCTTTTCAGCCTAACAGTATTCATTGTTTTCGCATCACACCCAGTGCTCCATACAATGCGTGCCCTCCCTAAAACCCACCACCAGGCTCCCCTAACCTCCCATCCCCCGCCCCTTCAAAACCCCTCAGGTTGTTTTTCAGAGTCCATAGTCTTTCATGGTTCACCTCCCCTTCCAGTTTCCCTCAACTCCCTTCTCCTCTCCATCTCCCCATGTCCTCCATGTTATTTGTTATGCTCCACAAATAAGTGAAACCATATGATAATTGACTCTCTCTGCTTAACTTATTTCACTCAGCATAATCTCTTACAGTCCCATCCATGTTGCTACAAAAGTCGGGTATTCATCCTTTCTGATTGAGGCATAATACTACATAGTGTATATGGACCACATCTTCCTTATCCATTCGTCCGTGGAAGGGCATCTTGGTTCTTTCCACAGTTTGGCGACCGTGGCCATTGCTGCTATAAACATTGGGGTACAGATGGCCCTTCTTTTCACTACATCTGTATCTTTGGGGTAAATACCCATTAGTGCAATTGCAGGATCATAGGGAAGCTCTATTTTTAATTTCTTGAGGAATCTCCACACTGTTCTCCAGAGTGGCTGCACCAACTTGCATTCCCACCAACAGTGTAAGAGGGTTCCCCTTTCTCCACATCCTCTCCAACACACGTTGTTTCCTCTCTTGCTAAATTTGGCCATTCTAACTGGTGTGAGGCGGTATCTCAATGTGGGTTTAATTTGAATCTCCCTGATGGCTAGTGATGATGAACATTTTTTCATGTGTCTGATAGCCATTTGTATGTCTTCATTGGAGAAGTGTCTGTTCATATCTTCTGCCCATTTTTTGATATGATTATCTGTTTTGTGTGTGTTGAGTTTGAGAAGTTCTTTATAGATCCTGGATATCAACCTTCTGTCTGTACTGTCATTT